>JAPQRN010000002.1:1175686-1196499 GCA_037367275.1 Coranthus polyacanthus
GTGTGTGTGTGTGTGTGTGTGTGTGTGTGTGTGTGTGTGTGTGTGTGTCTGTGTGTGTGTGTGTCTGTGTGTGTGTGTATATTGACACTGGGGTGTCTGGTTGAGTAATGGGGGCGTAGCAGAGTTTAGATGGCTTCTATCCTCCTTCCTATCCAGTAGTGGAGAAGGTCATCACTCATACAGACAGACAGAAAGATGGAGAGAGAGTGTGTCCACAAGCAACACAGAGTAAATGAGACACAAAGACGATGGAAGGAGAAAAGACGAGCTAGAAGACGTGTGTTAAAATATGCAGGACTGTTACCAACGCAGCTCCGACCTGCCGTCATTCACTTATTTTCACATTAACGATGCAGTAAAACATGTTTCATACGTGACCGTTGTCAGACGTTGAACCGACGTTGAAACGCGTCATGAAAACAGCGTTCACTCTGATCAGTGTTGGAACTTACAGATTAACACTCACCCTGGTGAAAACATTATGAGTAATTCATCACTGTGATTAATTGTAACAGATGGTTTAAAACGGGAAATAAAGCTGAAAAGGTTTAATGCCGAAAAACATACATTTAAATTGAATTCCAAAATCATGAATTCTGAAAATAAATTGGGGAAAAAAGTCATAATAAAGACATGATATCATGAGAATTAAGTCAAAATATTTCAAGAACAAAGTGAGAACATTTTGAGATAAAAAAAGTCCTGAATATTACAAAAACAAAAGGTCTAAATATTACAAGAAAGTGGTCATTTTATCTGTATGAGATGAAGAAGTCTGTCTCATAATACGCTGCGTTTGTGTTGACTGGGAATTTTCACAACTCAGAATTTTATACTTTTTTTCCTTAAAAAAACCCAACTTTTTTCTTATAAGTGTTTCCTCAAAATATACACTTTAATCGTCAGTGGCTTTAATACTCTGTCCCTTTCAGCATTTTGATGCATTCTTTGTAACAGATACAGTTAGATTTCTGTTGTATTTGAATTCTAAATTGCTGTTTCGTGTACGTAGTCACTGCCCAACACTGGTAACATGAATGCATCTCAGCGTAACAAGCTGAACATGTTGTTGTTGGAGGATGATGAGATCCACCTCGAACATTTCAGTCTTTCTGCTGTGACTGCATGGAAACCTTCACTGATAAACACCTTTGCTTCCACGAAGGCTCGTATTTTGTTTGAAAATCCAATCTTTCCAGTTTGTTTACAGCTGTCCACGTTTGGTAGATGCCACCAGAAAATGACATCTTCTTTCAAACTGTGGGAAACTTCTCACTAAGCAGCAGAGGGGGGGGGCACTGGGAGTGTAATTTAGAGACAAATTTAAAGCTTGGTTTCCAGATGGTGAATAATGTAACGACAGCTCAGAGACCGAGCGAAAAGAATTTCACTGAAATGAGAGAAGTCGAGATGTAACTCATGTAGATGAAATATTAAAACAAACTCGTGACACGTTGTCATTAATTCACCATCAATTCGAGCCTTAATGTGGTGACGTCCGACAAAAAAATACTTCTTCTAAAGCAGCTCTTTTTATTAAAAAATATGCAGTTAACGTGTGAAGAGCTTTAAATACAGACGCACCGTGATATTCAGAGCTGCAGCTTTCATTGTGTTCAGACCACTGAAAACCATAAACGATGGTCAGTTAAAACCCTGCTTCGAATTCATTCGTAGTCCTACATACATGTAGAAGTTTAAACATCACCTAAAATTAGAATAAATGTCAGACTCATCAGTGAAATTATACAAAATGAATCCTTTTGTTTCAACATTTCAGTGTCTTGACTGAGGCCTGACTCAATAAAATCCATCTTTCTGTCCATCAAGCAAACGCTACTTTCTTTTGGATCAAGACGGGATCGTGTTTTACAAGTTTCCGATTTGGCAGGTCCTGACGCGTTGGAGAAAATATCAAATTCAGACTGAACCCGGGTTTGTGGGACTTGGAAATGAACGCAGAGTCAAACCGCTGTCGGTAGATGTTTCTGTGAGTGCTGAGATCTGATGTCAATTTATATACACAGCTGCAAGAAAAAGTCTGAAAGCTTTGGAACTTCCCGTCTCTGCATAAATGGAACATGAGCTGCTGATTCTCACCAGGCTGCGAAGGGTTAACGAAGACTTTCTACTCGAGTAATGTTCTGCTGTGATGAGGCCGTAGTAGAACTTTCTGGCTTGAAGCTGCGGTGCTTGATGGTTTTTTGGCCATGATTTCCTTTCAACGTGTTGTAAATTCAAGTGGTTCTGAGGGAGGGGTTACACACATGATTGACAGGTGTAATTATCGATCGCTGATCAGATTCAGTCGACGTGGCTGTATTGCTGAACCTCGTGGGAAAGCGTCGTGTCTTTTCCACAACGACGTCAGGTTCATCTGTCTTTATATTTAGTCTTTTTATTTGGACCGAGAGGAGAAGCTGCAGAAGGAAGGTGTGGATTTTCAAATTCTTGCTCCTGCAGCTTTAACCTTTTAAAATCCAGTCTCCTCATGGGATTTTAACCATCGCTTTTAACAGAAGTGTGAGGCCAACACGTACGTATCAGACTGTATTTGAAGGGGAACGTCTTGTGGTTTGTGTGTTTAACATGTGGCTGAAACACAACCCAAACTACCTCAGTTTCAACATGACTCAGGTGTAACAGTGGGTTTCCAGTGACCTGGACAGATACAGCCTCATCCCATCAGTGAAACGTGGCGGTGGTAGGATCATCTACTGTTTTCAATGTATTTGGATTTACATGTGAAATGAAAATATGCTCAGTTCTGGATGGTCTTCCAGATCAAATCCATCATGTCGATAGATGTTGTCATGCAGCTCTGTGTGATTTGTTTCAGAACAAAACCTGCCTTCATTTCAGAGATCCAGAGTCGTAATGTGCAGAAGTTTCAGGTGTAGACGGGCAGACCTGGTTGTAAAGTAGGTTCCAAACCAAAAGGAAAGACACAAAACAAAACGCACAACATGACTGAAAGGGAGGAGCAAAGAAACGATTATGTAAACTCAGTCGAGTCTTAGAAAATATACTTTATTTAAAACATAATTTAGTCAATAATAAAAACACAAATTCTTACTTTAAGACTGGGAGGACATTGAGGTTCTTTCATGATGTAAACGTACAGACATTATTTTCAGTGTCAGTGAAGAAAAGTGATGGGATTTAAAAGGAACCCTGTGGAAGTTTTCAAGACTTAACGTCTATAGAACAGTGACTAAAGACTGAGTTCCAGCTTCATCAACATGTGTCTGTTTCACCAGAACAGCCTCACAAACTGCAGCAACAAAGGCAGGAAGGACTGAACAAGCAAACGACAAACCTGGAGGTGAACAATGAAGGGTTTAAATTAGTGCAAAATGTGGCTCTAAAAGCAATATGAGACAGCAGCTCTTGATTAGGTATTAAAAGATATAGAGAATAAGTTTTGGTTGTAAATAGTAAAGCATATTCCTCTGCCAAGGCCTTATCTCTCAATGTTAGGAAAAAAGGGGAAGAAAATCCTCAATCTGCCAAAAATGTAAGGGGTTCGTCCTTGGTCCTTCCACCAAGTTTAATGAAAACGGGTGCAGTAGTTTTTGTGTCCTTCTGCTGACAGACAGAGGTGGAAATAACTTCCACAGGGTACCTGGAGTCCATCTGCAGCAAAACCATGAGGTAAAACACAGCGTCATGAAGAGTCAGAGGGAGGTATTCTGGGAAATGATCAGGTGTGTGAAGCAGAAGGCACCTCCTAGTCTGGAGGGACGAGGTCCTACGTCGCCAGCCTCTCCCTCCTCGTTGGACGATCTAAACATTTCAATGTGTCTGATGTTCCCGGTCGCATCCAGGGATCCGTGACGACCGTTTCCACGGAGCCCTGATGGTTACGACTGTGCAGAGAGAACTGGGGAGGGGAGGAGTCGTCGTCAGACACATCCACCGGACCTGAGGAGCAGCAGGAGAAGACGCAGCTAGCAAACACCTTTTCATAACAACACCCTGTATGAGTGGGCGTACGATGTGTTGGAATGTGGTTTATATTTAGAATCAACACTTTCAACACTCAGAATTTAATCACAGTCTGGATTTTACTAATTCACTTTTATCCAAAAGGAAAAAAAAAAGGAAACAGTTGTACAAAACCTAAGAGTAAGTAGCTCGAGTCATACCAGCAGCTCTGCCACTACGACTGAGAGGCAGCAGTCGACCCGTCCTGTCCCGGTTTGTCCTGTCTTCACGGTGGTCCTCGTCCTCATGCAGTCCGCTTCCTGCTTGTGGTAGGTAGTCGTCTGGTTGACCAGCGGGCCGGCTGGAAGCAGCTCGGTCCTGAACCATCCACAGAAAACAACATGGGACACACAAGTTGAAGTGAAATATGTTTGACAAACAGACTCCTATGATATGGTACAGGTTCCTGAATGAAGCACAACCGACCAGAAAATACTCAAGTCATATTAACAACATTGTTTCCTTTTAATGAAAAATGACGGCCGGACGGAACATGGCAGGTGTCTGACCTGCGGTCGCTGTAACTGTTTGGCCAGTCTTCTCCGTTCCCTCGCCGACAGCTGAGGCATCTTCTCAAACTCTGGGGTGCGAGGCATCGGTAAGGCATCACCAAGCGGGTCTGAACACACAAAGGAACATTAGTCCTGGGCAGAAATCAACGACACAAACACTGCACTACAGTCTAGTTTTGTCCAGAATCTTTCATTTGTTTTCACTCTAGTGTGTTTGACTCATGACATTATCCTCTTCATGTGTCTGGTTTAGTAACAGGGATGTTGAAGAGTTTAGATTGGATTCTATCAAGACTGTCTCAAGTTGGAATCACTGTTTGTTTATTTAAACATATACAAAACTTTAGAAAAAGATACAATATGTGATTTGCTATCATCACCCATCTGTCACTGCGATTATAATGAATGAGCCATTTTCATAAGAGACACACGATGAGTCTAAGTCATGGAAAATGCACAAGAGGAAAAACGTTGCTGAAAACACATTCATCACAACATACTTACCAATAAACGCGCTTTCTGACTCCAGCAGAGACCCTCTCGCAGACCCTCCCATCAAACTCCTCTGCAACAGAAACAAAACTCTTGACAATTCTCCTTCAAAGTCGATACACAACGTATAAAAGCAGGAGAAACGCAGTGCATCTGTTTTTGAGAAATCATTAGAAACTCACCAGATAGTCAGTCTGCTGTGGTGGCGATAAGTCAAAGTAATCTGAAACAGAAGGACAAATTAACAAAACTCAAACTGGAGACACCAGTAGATCGGCTTCATTTTAAAGTGCTGTTCTGAACGTTGTTATTGTAATCCTTGTGCACTGACCGTCCTGGACTGTAGACCTCCGACTGCTCAGCTGCCTCCTCCAGCTGGAAACACCCCCTTCGTCCAGTTTAGGGACCTCACTGGAGCCCACCCTGGACTCTGGATCTGAGTCACACACAAAAACAGTCACATTACAGTGAGTTCTGAGTCTAACTCCACCCACTGCATGATTCTGAAAACTGTTTTTATCTATATTTGGAAGATTTCCGCCTCTTTTTCTTGCCGTCCTTTCCCACGAGGAACTGAAGCCCTGAAACCTCTTAAACCCACCAGACTCACCCACAAAAACAGAGTCATTCTGCAGCGTGAATCACTGTGGTGTTGTAATATGTTTTTGTGGATTCAAAACGACAAGTGAACCAGTGTCTGACTCTGTTTCCTCATGTAGGTGAGATGGTTTCATGGAGATTTTCTAAAACAGCAAGTGGCACGGTTTTCACCAATAAAAGGCAGATTTTATATATATATTTTTTAATCACCAGTATTGATGTGTTTTATCACAGTTAAGTCATATATCACAACAGAATCACTTTGACGACGCTGCTGTCCGGTAGCGGCTGCAGGTCAATATGTTCTGAGGTCTTACCGCTGTATTTGAGCTGAAGGGAGTCGTGGATCCGCAGTAGGTTTCTGGGCTCTGTGGTTCTGGAGTTGGGCCTTCGGACCGGAGCCTGGAGCCGCAGCCTGGCCATGTCGAACACGTCCACCTGGGGGCGCTCCCGCTGCCTGGACACACAGTGACACACTAATGAACTACAATACAAAATAGTTTGCAGTCAGAGATTCTTTTATGACTCAGGTCATCCACAAACTGGAAGGTTGGTAGTTCAATCCCCAACAAATGAGACACATTGAGAAGAAAACAAGGTAGAAAAGTACTGGTTAAATGCAGTTAATTTACCACATTCAACTAGAACTACAGTCACGATAATGACATTTTAGTTGATGTTTAACTGTTCTCCCACTTGTTCAGTATAAACTTAACCCATTACTTCATTTATATACATTAAGTACAACTAATGAACAAGAACAGCCATTTATTGGCATTGGAGCACAAATAAACATTTTATTTCCGTTTATCTTTTAGACTTCGTATAACATGTAATACAGGACAGATTTAACATAAACAAAAAAATAAATAAAAGTCTAGTCAAATGTCAATCAGTGGATAATGTGTGGAAATAGTGATGGAAATATGACATTTCTGTTTTATTCTGCTGTTTTGATACCAGTGAATGGAGACAATTACCACAATTATGCAAAGTAAATGCAGTTCTCTCCAATAATAGGGAGAAGATGATTATGAAATAATTGCGAGAGCACTACATAGAGATAAACATTTTTACAAAGGCAGAAGCGATGACGCAGGTGTTAATTTGAAGACCTCCTCCCTGGTTTGACTTTTAAATTCAGGGTAAAACTGTTAAACACTGAGAACAACAGTGCAACAAGGTCACTTCATAAAACGTGGAAACTGTACAGAAAAGTAATCCATGACCATGACGTTTAAGCTATAAACCAAAGGATGCAGCAGCTGTGAGTCAGACTGACCTGTCACTCAGAGGAGACTCTAACTCGTCCCAGTCGTTCTGCTGCAGTCGACCCTCCAGACGCTTTTGTTCACTGCGGAGCTGCCGACGCAGCGCTGACAGCTCACTGAAAACGTCTCGGTGGTCTCCTGAAAACACAGACGCACTTTATATCTTAATACAAAAACAATTCCAACCTTCAAACAACCTGAACTGTCCTCAACGCTGACAGGTTATAAACACTGTCCAGGACCTGAGGACACTGGCGTTCTGCTTCCTGAAGTGCCTAGTTTAACTTTGGGTTTTAAAGTGTTGCGTCATGCGTCTAAAGCTGTTTAAGTACCTGCAGCTCGGAGCTGGTTCCGACAGGCGGGGACAGGAGGAGACTGGAGGCCGGACAGAGAACGCTCCTTAAAGACAGACCAAGAGGTATGAACAAACAAAGCAACGTGACTTTACTTTTACACAGAAGGAAAAGCAAAAGGAACATTTCTGTCAAATGTATGCATGTTCTCCTGTCCAGGTGTGTGACGTACAGACAGGGGAGCAGTCGAGTGCTGGCTTTGGACAGTGGGGGGTCTTGGGGTGTAGTGGGGGACACCGTGTCTCTTTTGCAGGGTGGGGATGGGTGGAGAGGGCTCCCTGTGGACCTGCCGACACAAAGCCATCCGGTCAACACACTAAAAAAAACATCATTTGTTAAATAACAAGATTATTCCTCGGCAGCTGTTGAAGAGTATGAAAATAACAGACACCTGACCATGATCCTCACTCACTCACTCACTCACTCACTCAGAGGATGTTTATTATGTAAATAAGTGGTTTTAAAACCAACTGTTAACATGTACGTTCTGATCAGTCGGTGCGTAGGCGGGTTCTTCGACTGGGCCAAAGACGTTGTGCTGTGCATATGGCTTACACTTACTGCCTCCCCCATGTTGGAGACGATACACAAAGTTTGCATCTTTGTTTCTTTTCTCATTTGGAATTCTTAAGCGTCCGGGCTTTGTGTTTCCGATTGTCAGGCCAGCCCTCGGAAAACTTGCATTTACCCACATTCGCCGATCAGTCCTCACTCCTACGCAGGAAGTTGGATGACGTTCCAGGTGGAGATGCGTAGGAGTGAGCCGTCAGATGTACGCCGTACTTCTTGCTTTGCTTTTGACAACATTAAGATCGTTCTGACCCTCACACAGCGGTACACATTTTGGCTGCCTGTTCCAAACAAACTGGAAAAGCACCTGTTGTATGATCAATTTAGTTTTAGGTCTGAATTTTATATTTTAGTACAGAACAGAACAGGGTCTATAGTCTGGAAATGTATTTTTCCATACCTATCCAGACCTGGAAATGTATCAAATCAAATTCCATACCGCAAGGGAACCCTGTAATTAAAGCAACACTGCAGTCACATCCTATATGTGATCAATAAAGTCAAATCACTACCTTCTGCTGTATATCCTAAGGGCCTTCACACATAAAGCTGGCAGTCAACAGGTCTGTTTATTGACTTCATCTAATGAAGATAAGACGGCCCTTTGAAATGTACAATGTTGCTGCAGCAAAGGGGACGGCGCGATGGGAGAAAGCATCAGTATGAACCTCACCTCTTCCAGCCGAGCCTGCCTCTCCCTCTCGTACTGTCTCCTCAACGCTGCGTTCTCCTTCTCTTCGGCTTCCCTCTTCTTCTTGTCTGCTTCCTTCTTCCTCTCTTCGGCCAGCTGAATCAGCTCCTCGTTCTTCGCTTTTTGCTAAGAAACACAAAATAAAGGGCAAAGATCAGGTTTGTCATAGTGACGAGAGCCGTGGAACTACGGAACCAGGGCCACCAGAATGTGGACGGTGCACAAAAGGCTTGTTTTTATCTGCGATCGTAATTCCAGTCCCGTGTACTGCTTTTTGAAGAGGTGGTTTCTGTAGAACGCGGAGCATGACAGCAGATCAGAAGGTCGGGTCAGCGCAGTGACCAGCACTACAATAACATCAAAGGGAGAAAAAAGACGGACAAAGTAGAAAACAAAACTCTGCTCTTTGGTTTATGTCTTCAGGGACTCACCTCCATTTCTTTGCGTTTCTTCTTCTCTTGCTCTTCTTCATACTCCTTCTGTATGCGAGCTCTCTGCTCCGTGAGACGCTTCTCCTCCTTCTCTTCCTCCATTCTGGTCCGTTCCCTCTCCTCCGCCTTTTTACGTAGTTTCTCTTCAATCTGCAATCAAATCCAGATTCATTTTTATGACACAAACTTACCTATGAAACCCCCTCAACCCTACTCATTTTTACCCAGATGTGGGAACTAAAAAAGTGCAACATTTTCCTTTCACTTCCTACATTTTAACATAAATATCTGTACCTTCTACTCCTACTTGTACTTATTGACTTTTACTGCAGAAGTACACAGATACTTGTACTTCTAATTGAGAAAAGAAAGTGTGTACTTTTGCCACCTCTGTTTTTACCTCAAGAACTCCTTTTTCTAATTTCATGGCCAATTTCTACCATGAAAAGGAACAAATCATTCTGACCTTTCACAGTGGCCAGGAAACTTAAATCGATTAGCTGCCAGATAACAAGGTGGCAGCTTGACATCCTGGCATTTAGCGGGTATCAAATTCCCATGTTGACAAGATAGTTAGAGCAGAACTCATGCAGCGGCGTACACCCAAAGAAAAGGACGGGTGCCGGCTCTGGTTTGAAGCGGTACCTGCTGTTTGAGGTAGGCTTTGTACTTGTCCTGCTCCTGGATCTGCTGCTGGGTGGGCTGGTTGGCAAACACACTGCCTCTGGCAAACTGAGGGGTTTGAACGTGGGTGAAACCTACACAAAACAAAGAAGAATGAGAACTCTGCTGTGTGCTGGACATGACTGTCCTTGAAGTAACATGGATTTTAACTGTAATGCTGCGGTGCTAGAGGCAAATATTGAGTAATGGGGAAAATGACAAAGCTGGCTGTGTATTGCTGTTATCTTTGTCTTTTACAATGCTTTGACTGTGAAAGTGATAAAAATCTTATTTCAGTGCCATGCAGGTATTCAACTCAACTACTCTTTTGTTTCTAGACCAGGGTGTGATGCAAAAACGGAGGGTACAACAGTGCCAAGTACATTAAGAAAAAGAGTCTCCAGTACCAGAAAACCTGTCACTAGTGTCATGGATACTGCACTCTGCAACAGTACCAGAGACCCTGTCGTTGGGGTCGGGCTGCTCTGCTCGCTGGGCCGTCATGGCGGCCGTGGCTCTCCTCTGCCGCTGCTCCGGGTTGCTGTAGGCCTCCTCGTTCAGTTTGTGCATCTGGTTGAGGTCAGCTGGCCGACAAACATCGAGCAGAGAGTTAAGTCAAGGGCACATGGGTAGATGGAATCATGTTTTAGTTTTAGGTCTTTAGTGATATCTAGTGGTGAAGATGCAAACTGCAATGACTCCTCTATGGCTGTTGTTAGAGCCAGTGAAGAGGATATTAACTCTGGTCCATATTCAAACACAGTAAGTGATGGTAAAGCCCGCTATAACAAGGAATGATGACGAAGAAGCCCATTCTGAGCTCCTGTAGAAACATGGTGGCACAGTGGACTCTATGAAAGGTGACTGCAGATATAAACAGTTCATTGTAAGGTAACAAAAATGCAACATCTCTTATTTTCAGGTGATTATGAAAACATAATTATGAATGTTATACCAGCATTTAATTTCTGCAAAATCTCCCCTTAAAATTTACACACTGAACCTTTAAATGGACTTGATACTTTAGAGTAGAGATGCACT
Organism: Coranthus polyacanthus; assembly: GCA_037367275.1. Taxonomy (NCBI): domain Eukaryota; kingdom Metazoa; phylum Chordata; class Actinopteri; order Kurtiformes; family Apogonidae; genus Coranthus; species Coranthus polyacanthus. Next base: position 1,186,298 of record JAPQRN010000002.1, read on the forward strand.
GATGCACCATAACTCTAACACCCCAATCCATCCCAAGTAGAGCTGGTATAGATTAGGGTATCTGTCATTAGAAGAAACAAAACAGAACTAATGGAGTCTGTGGACTTACCGATGAGTTTTCCGGTGCTGTCTCTAAGGGGGGCTCCTCCTCCGCCTCGACCCCAGGGCTGGTGGTTCTTCATGTCAGCCTCCAGCTGGGCCTCGTACCGCTCCTTCTCCTCCATCTCCAGACGCCTCCGCTCCTGTTGCTCCTGGATCTTCATTACAGTAGTTTTCCATTACTTTGAATGAATCATATTCAACACAATACTCTGCAAAAGTAGCTAATCTTCCTCTTCAGCAATATGAATTTACACTATTAACAGAGACATGAATCACACTGATTGTGGTGATTAACACTGGACTGGATTTCTAAAACATAGACCTACTCCAGCATCAAAGACTTCATACATATCATTGATCCCTAAATACCAAACGGCCTGCTCTGTGATTACGTTTAATATTTAATCTGCAAAAACATCAACATTTTTAAAATCAAGTGGAGCTCATCGGATGTGAAGTTTAGGCTAGAGGGGAAACTCATGGCATCTTAAAAAGCTTCCAAGAAGGGTTAAAACAGGAATCAGGATCATAAAACCTGAGCACACAAAAACTGACACGGTCTGAAATAACTCAGCAATAACACGAATATAGGAATTAAGATTCTACATCACACACATGACAAGGAGCCAAGTCCAGCAGGGAGGAGCCACCTGGGCCTCATTTGACTGAGCCCGTGGGGATCATACGCACTAATCAAGAACTTGGTAAAAAATGCAAGCTAAGGGGAAGAGGTACAAGGGATTCTCGTAGCTTCACTATAATAGAGTAAGGAACAGCGGGGATGGGGTTGAATCTACAGCCGACTGCATCGAAACATAATGAGGATCTAAAGGTGTCGCTGTCACCACGACGTTCATTTTACCTTGTTGTAAAGCTCGCTGCTCTCTCTCCTGGAAGCTTCCTGCCAACACATCACACACCGGGATGCAGTAAATCTATCTCCACTTTAGTTTGTTTTCCCTGTAACTGCACACTGCGGTGTTTTGAAGGAACACACTGAACATTCACATCGTTAGCTCATCGTGTCAAAAAGCTTAGTCTTTGTTAACTTTAAATGTAGGCGACACAGGGTTTCAGTGAAAAGGCTGCGATAATGAACCGGTTGTCATTTGATATTTGTTATATGTTATTCTGTTGGAGGTTATCGCTTTAGTTTAACTCCACATCCATCAACATATGGCTCTGCCTCCTCTTCAAGTTCTGACTTGCCAATTATTATCTGGATTTATTCTAATAAAAGCACTGACAATTTGCTATATTTATATTCTAAAACGTATAGATGACTTACTATAGAGAAAACAGTAAAACAATATGTGATTTCTCTATTCAAAAAGGGCCAATTACCAATGCAAAAAGAATATTTTACATGGGTTGTTTGTAGGATTAATGTTGCTAAAGTAGTGAATGTACTGGAGTCAGCACTAAATGTGTTGCAAAAGTATTACAGTAAAATGAGCCAAAAATGCTGCTCTCGACAAACATTAATTAAGTCTTAAACACTAAATTAAGTTTGACTACCCATCAGACGCACAGATGACAAACAGAACACACTCCTTCAACCAGATGTGCAGTTTTATCTCCGCTTGTGATGTGAACTTATTCTGCTGCTGAAGACTTAATGACTACGGAGAGAACAACGGGACGGTCGCAATGTTAGTGTAGGTGGGGATTCGATTTTCTGATGTAAAGTGTTTTAAAATGTGCCATGAATGAGAGGAAGAGTTTTTATTAACTCTTCGGCTCCAGTCAGACAGAAAGGGGAAAACTAACAGAAGAATCTCCTTCACAGATATGTTTCTTTCTTTAACCCACTGATTGTCTTGCAAGAAAGAGGTTCAGATTAAAATAATACAATGATGACAGAGCAAAACAAGACAAACATCTCACTCTGTGCTGCAGCCTTTCCATTAACCTGACAGCAAGCGATTCAGACATGGAGTAACAGAAAGTGATGTGTGTCTAGAAGGGGCTAAAGAGAATAGGTTTACTTTTTTTAAATTCCTTTGCAGGTTACAGGGAGTAAAATTCGCAATTAGATTAGTCTTGCAGCAAAAGACTTTATAATAATACAAATCTAAACTTAAGGAATTTGAAAATCAAACTAATTCTATTCACTGATGACGGTGAGGGCCTTAACAACAAATAAGGTGCTTTGAAAAGCAGACTGACTGCGTTAAACTTTCAGTACCTGGTGTTTAAGAGCTTCTCTGTAGCTCAGGATCCTCTCCCTGGCTGATCTGGATCTCTCTGGAGGGAAGAGTCCACCTCGTGGGTCTACAGCGGCAGCCTCGTTGCTGGGCCTGTGAGGAGAAGCAGAATCACACAGCTCACATCAGACTATGAGTTTGTTTGTCCTTCAGCCATGTCTTGTTATTTCACATGACTTCAGTCGGTCATTAAGAACGTATGCTTTCTGTTTGTTTTGTTACCATTTATTGGGCAGTTTACGCCGTCTTTCATTTTACATATTTGAGGTTTTGGCACAAAATACATTTAAATGACCTGACTTACATAAAGCTCATAATGCTGCCTTTGCACTAGTGATGCATGGGTTCACCTGCCGGGGGTTGGGCCAGAAAGTGGCAGAGCAGCGTTCTGACAAAGTGATAAAAAACTTTCAGAAACACTGTGTGCAATAGTGTATTCTGTGACCACTAGTCCACCTTCTATTCCCTTCTCTGTGACTCTCAAACACACACATGCACCGGGGGATGCAGGTGTTATGCCCTGGGTGTGAATAATCTGTTTTAACAAACTCTACAGCATTCATGTGAAGGGCCTGCTGCCCCACAGCCCACTCACGCTCCATCAATCAGCCCTTGATGTCAGCATTCATAGACAACAAGGTGCCACTTGAAGCAAATTCTGAATCCAGACAAGTTTGTGGAGTTTAGGTAAGACCAACAGAGAAAGCAAAAAGAGAAGCTGGACTAGGAACTGAAATTCTGTTCCAAATTAGAATTGACAACAAAATGTCAAGTACTAGGTAATGATAAAAAAATATTTCAATTACAGGTTACCAGTAGCTAAAAAACACAACTATTAGAAACAAAGGCTCCAGTGTCTACAAGGACCGCATGCAGAGATCTGGATCTGAATTCATTAGTTTGACGTGAAAGTTAAACTGACCTGTGGACAAAGTGTTTATTTGTCGATAGAGAGGAGAGTGTAGGAGGTGCAGGACGATTAGAGTGAAGGCAGAGGAATCGATAGCAGATGGTGTGTTTCTCTTGGACAGATAAAAAAATAAAAGCCAAAGCATCACTACCGGGCTGTTAAGTCAAACATATTTACTGTATTGGAGGCTCGGGGTAGCTGCTTCCACTGTGCTGGCTGTGAGGGCTGTGGTTACCAAACTGGCTGCAGACACCTCCCCCTGGTGGTGTGTTCCAGTAGGACAAGGGAAGACCAACGCCAGGAACAGTCAGGTGGCCATCTGGGTAGAAAACATTCACACATGAAAAACCTCAACAAGGAGATGTCCAGTTCTCTGTTCACAGTGAAACATGAGTCTTGTGATTGTGTTCCCTTGATTCTGTTGGGCTTCATGTACTGACATAAGCAGGTTGAACAGTACATTACTGACATTTCTCTCTGGAAATGGAAATGTGCTTGAACTCCATCTCGACAGTGAGACTAGTGCTTACAATAGGGCATGTGTGGGTCAAGTTGGTTTCTGCAGTAGTAGTGATGAGGAGGTTCTCCATACGGGCTCCTGTAGGCTTCACTGAGTGTGGACGGTGGATGGGGAGGGAACAAAGTGAGTCTGGGAACATAAACGAGGAAATCAAGTGATTCATTCTGTGATGTAACCAGTGTCTCATTTTCAAATCCACTATTTTAAATGTGAAGTTATACCTGGGAGTGTCCATGGCTCTGGGGATTGACGGGGCAGCGGGCTGGTTGGTGGGGTACGCGCCGCCTCCACCCAGACCCAGAGCAGCGTTGTAGTCCAGCAGAGGGGACTGGAAGGCCACATGGGGCTGCTCGGGAGGAGGGGGAGGCGTCGTTTTGTCTCTGAGGCCAGTTTTCTCATTATTGAGCAGAGCTCTGGGTGGTGAGTCACTCTCTCCTGCAGGTGAAGGCTCCAGAACCTGAGGATCTTTTCTCCTGCTCAGTCCGAACTGCCTGATTCGGTCCGGCTGATTGTGCCATTCGAAGCAGAACAACAAAAAGAGTGTTTTAGACGCACCCGTGCACGATAAACCACTGCAGCTTCTGATCTATAAACATAGCTGACAGTTGAAAACAATTGTTTGATGCTAACCTGTTTCTCGGGATCATTCGCTCCAGTGGCAGCGACCTTCAGTTCCAAATCTCTCTCCCTGCAACAAAGATATGTACAAAATGTTATTTATACACAAAACCATACGTATCATTTACCTCCAATGTAAATACTGCAGATCGACCGACAGTGCATTTTTAAATGCTGAAGTGTGGAGCAGGAAAAAGCCGATAACCGATTACTCTGCCAATATTATCCTTTCCTCTGCGTGAAAAAATTCTGAAATTGAAAATGCATTATGCATGTCTGAAATTAATTATATTTCACTTTATTAGAAACTGTTGAACTGAAAATCTAAATCAAGGAAATAAATACCTAAATAAATAATCTGAAACACTGAACATCATCCTCAAAGTAATGAATCAAAAAATGTGGAACCAAACATCAAATGAATTGTAAAGAGGTATTATTTTGTCTCAAAGTCAGTATTTTCATTTTAGAAGCCAGACCTATCGGTCTGTGTCTAGTTAATGCAGGCTCTGTGTTTTGCTCACAGAGAACACAATCAGTGACGTTCAGTAGGTGTTGCTGTGGCAGCAGTTGCCACTATATCTTATGTCGGGTATTTGGCTTAATTGAAGATTCTGTCATACAGCGTTGTCTGAAAACAAGGTTTAATTACCCTGAGAATCAAAGTGTTATTTGCAGTTGCAGCCTTTGCAGGTTGTTTTAGAGACGCGTCAGTTACCTGCCTTTCACATTATTTAAACATTACATTGATCTTCTGAACACCAGGACATTAACCTTTTCTTGTTTCTGTGCTGTTCGGCTATCTGCTCCTGCAGCTCCTGTCGGTACCGCTCCTTCCTCCTCTTTAAAGCCTCTTCTGTATTGGCTGCTCCTGGAAAAGAGGAGCAACCATTTCCTTGACAACAAGTTCTGTACATAAGGTGGCACTTCTGAAAAATATTTTTCCTACACACAAAAGTTTATTTTCACACATAATAAGTATGGTAGCATTTGCACTTCAGACATACTGATGTACAACTCCACACAGAAGACATACTGTGAATGAGAAAGTGTTGGTAATCAAGCCTTTCATTTGAGTTTTAAAACAAACTAAATAAAAGTTGCTCTAACCGATTATAAGGCCGGTGGCAAACTCAGCATCCTCATTTTTGGTCAGTGCTCGGTTTCTCCTGGCCTCTCTGAATACACCTCGAGCAGGGTCTCTCTTCTCCCTGAGAAAAGCCCAAGAAAACGGACTGAAAAACCATCAATGAGGAAACACACACATATTAAGCCCAGACTCAGACCCAGACCAAAGACTCACAATGAGACGAGCTGAAGACTGGCAACGAGGCGTCTACAGCGTTCTGAAAAGTTGCCAGTTTACACCAATGCAACCAAATGAGACGGTGTATCATTTCCATTTCTTTACTTCTGTTCTAAGTGCCAGATTTTCAGGCTTTTGCGGATGGATATAATTTGCAACATCATTAAATATGACTGAGGTTAGTGAGTTATTTACTACAGTTGCATTTCTAGTATTGGTGAAAACAAAACAACAACAAAAAAAGAAGATAGGATCAAGAATTTCTACCATTTATTCCTGGACCAGTTCTGTTTAGAGTTGGTGTCACTTTAAGGAGAGAAAACACAAACTAATGAGACAGCGTTTCACCAGAGGAAAAGCTGATACTAACGCTGCGCCTCTTGGTGACAGGTGAGCTACAGTCTGGAAATACTGACAAAACACACACACTATAAGACACTACAATCAGACAATCAGCCACGGGAGATTTGACAAGTTGAATCACAGGCGACATTATCACCCGGCCTGAGGCGAGCTGAGACAAGCCAGTTCTCACCACTATAACGTAAGGTCCATCTCGTGGCAAATCTGTGGTCTGAACTGGGTTTAAAACTAAGGTTATGCATTTGACACAATCAATTATAAATAAATTAGACACAGCGATAGGAGATGGTTTTGTTGGAAAACAATTAAAACCCTTGAGAACAACTTGCAGTTACCTGCCATCAGTCTTATTGGTCCGTCTGTGTGTCCTTCTGTCCATCAGCTCCAGCTCCTCCTCCTCCTCCTCTGACTCCTGGTCCACTGGCCTCCCTAGCCTGTCATGGTGTCTGGGAGACAGCGACAGCTGGTCTTCCTCCTCCTCTGGTGAACAGGTCTTGGCCTCTCGCAGAGTCCGGTACAACCCCCTGCTGTCCTCTGTCAGCGTGGCTGCGTCCCTCCGGGAGAACGGCCGATGCTTGGGAATAAAAGCAGCCTTGGTTTCAGGAAGGTACTGCACAAAAAGTCATATTGTGATTTTGTTATCAAGGAAAATGCACAGATTACTGATCACTTTGAAAAGTGTATTTTCAAAGGACAGAGGGTGTCGTACATTGAACCGTCTGTAAAGCCCCTTGTGGTAAATTTGTGATACTAGGACATGTAAATAAAAACTGACTTCAATTCTTCAATGTCAGTCACTTTTATCTGTGATCTGTCGCCTCCCTCAGTCTGAGTAAAAACTCCAAAATCTCCACTTGTCACTAAAGCTCAGAGGACCTTTGTGTCCTAAGTCATGTCTTTAAAACTCTCTCTTATATTTGGTTTTTTCTTAAGAAATGTGTTCTTTAGAGTCACTTAATTTTTATATACTCTTTCCTACACTTAAAATTTTTCATTAGCTTTCTTGTTGTTTTTAATGTAGAACAGTATTTAAATTGTGTTGTGAAGGATGTTGCTATTATTATTAATATTATTAGTGTTGAGACATTTACCTTGACAGACCTGCTGTTGTCCAGGTGAATTAATGGTCCAGGCTCTACAGATTCAAAGCGGGTTTTCTGTAACATAAAAAGTCAAGATTCAGACACTGATCTTCCCTCTTCCTGGAACACCATGAAACAAACAAAACATTCATTTCCGTAAGCGCTTGATGCTCTGTAGGATCGCAGGGAGGCTGGAGCCTCACATCTGGCGAAGGCGGGCTTCATCCCGGACAGGTCGCCGATTCGTCGGTTGACGTGTAGAGAAACAACCACTCACTCTCACATTCACACCAAATTTAACATGACCAATTAACCTACACAAACAAAACCGTAATAATCCAATAATATGACTAAAGTTGGAATAGATAGGTTAAACCCAGACCCCATTCTGGAGACCGGACCCTTAAATGTAAATGTACGTGACACTTACTAGTACGAGAGGTCGAATGAGAGTGGGTTTTTAAAGGCTGATATAATAACAATAGTTTGGAGCAGGAAAAAGATGATATCCTCCACTAAATAAATGTCAAGACTGAAAACGCATTATGCATGTTAGAAATGATACATGATTTTTAGAGATTCTTATCTTGTGTGTTATTATTTTCCCTCAAAAGCCTAATATTAACCATCAGCCACTACCGGCACCAACTTCTGCCAATACTGATAGTTTGGGAAAACGTCCTATCAGCGCTGATTAATCGACCCAACCAATCTCTATTCAGTTCCACTGTGATAATGAAAATAACACATCATGGTCATGGAATATGTCTAGAATTGGGACGCGGCTTTTGTGTCTGAATAATGCACTGAAAATACAGAACGCACAGCTGTAATTACAGCCAGCACGTTTTCCGAGACCTTAAGACATATTATTTTAAATTCATTTTAAGCATTTTGCCCAGATTAAAAGTGGATCGAGTCAGTGGGAGAGTCACCTGAGCCATGTAGCGTCTGTAGTCCATTCGGAGCTCATGCTGCAGCCTCTGCTTCTTCTTCTCATACTCCACACCGAGGGGTAAACCCACAGTGCAGCTGTCGTCTGACAAAACACACCCATTCATATTTAATGGACAGACCCGTTCCAAAACAGACACATGTTTAGCCAAAGATCCACCTTCAAAAAGAAAAATGCACCATATAAAAATGACAGTACTGAGAGGTTATACTGTCATGTACTGTACCTTTTCCTTGTGCCTTGTTAGGAGGGATGTTCTCTTTAACTGTGGACACATAGGCTCTGTGGGGCTTTGTCTGCAAGACAGAAAGATGATGATGATAGAATAAAACTGTTCTGGTTATAAAACAACACTATAAATACTCAAACTTGTACTTAGTTTTCATTTGCAATTTCTCCAGAATGTCATCCTTTAGGTCTGTGTTTCCCAAACTAAGGGTCAGGACCCAAAATGGGTCGCGGAGCTGTTTTTAATGGGTCGCCATTTGGCAGAGGAAAATACACAGCAATAATATATGTGAATTGTTTTACGATGCATTTGATTTATGTATTTTATCATGTTCATTTACTGGACAAGTGTTAGGAGGATCAAATAAAAACTTAAATGTGTCTGTAGTGAAGAAGAACGAGTGATGAAGGAGTTGTCATTCACCTTTATTTCCATGTAAGGAGGGTCTTGTTCTAAGCTGGCTTTATCCTCTGCCACTCTGACCTTCCGCTCCCTGATGAAGTTATCCAGCTCGTCATCCATTTCCAAACAGCCCAACTGGGAAGAGAAGATGCCATGTTCAGTCCACACTATGTTTCTTCAAGTGTGTGACAGAGAGGATCACATGCAGGTACGTTTCATCACATCCACGGACCACAACAGGTGACTGTAATCTGTTAAGTCTTTTCTGATCTAACGAGTCCTGCTGATCAAGTAAACCACATGTAGGTGACTTAAGATAGAACAACACTTTGGTCAGCCACTTCGAATTGGAGTTAGATGGGACTTATTCATGGAACTAATGCTAGTTATGGAGCAGGAGAAAGGTTGTGGTCCTTACATCTGTCTCCAGGTGTAGTGGGGATCACGAACCAATTCAACAACACCACATTGATGCGGAATTTATCAGCTGGACATTTACTTAATATCCATTTGTCAAGAAACGGTTTCTCATTAAGATTAATAACGTTACTGTGTCTTTAACTTCCGTTGTCAAGCAACCAAAGTGAATGCGATAGCGTCTTAGCTGTATTAGCGTTTAAATGACCTGAAAATAGCTATTATCCGTATCTCAGATAATAATTAGGGAATCACACAATTATATAAAGAACTACTGGGGGTTAATGGATTCAAAATAACCTACAGGGTACGTTGGCTAGCTTGTTAGCCTTAAGTGAAACAAGACATAAAACCACAAAGAACAGCACCAAAACTACAAAAGCTAGCTACGCTTAACTAGCCGCCGTCCTCGGCTGGCTAGCGCTGTCCGTCAAAGCTAACTGTCAGTTTGATTTTCGTGAATTATACAAAGCCTACCATTGAGCGGGGTATGAGTCGGACGCCGCCGGATAAGGCAATGTTTGCTAGCTTGCAAATGTTGGCGGTGCCTTCGTCTGTAATCCAACATCACCAACGGCTGACGGCTTCCGGTTTTCAAAATAAAATACCGCGTCTGTCTGTTAAACCACGGCATCACGCCTCGTCCTGCTTTTAAGAATGGAGATACTGTGAATTTCTTTACAGCAACGTGTACGTAGCAACATAGAAATGTACCGAGATATCAATAAAAAATACCACAACAGTTCAGCAGTAAGTAATCCTCATTATCATGACGAACAGTGTCTGAACAGAGTGGAACCTCTGTCTCTTTGTGGTCTCTTTGATCTCTTTATGACGTCATCGAACTCTCTTGGACCAGAGTTGGCTTTTGAACGTCAGTTAACTTCATGTCTCACTTTGTCATCGATCTGCCAGAGACTGGAGCCACAAGCAAACACCTGTCATTTTCTAACAAATATCTTTCATTTCAGGTTCATCTCAACAAGCCATCGTTTTCCACGTGGAAACAACAGTTTTTCTAACAAATATCTTTCATTTCAGGTTCATCTCAACAAGCCATCGTTTTCCACGTGGAAACAACAGTTTTTCTA
>JAPQRN010000002.1:1198319-1213136 GCA_037367275.1 Coranthus polyacanthus
AAAAAAAAAATCACAGCTGTGTTTTTTTTAAATAAAGAATGTCAAGCATGTTTGGATGTGGTCCAGTTCCATTCGAATCACACAGCGTACTGAAACTCAAACAAGCTAAATATTTTCTTTAAAGCTGATCATTTGAAAAGATCTGTCATTGTCATTGCCTCTAATGACAGGCCCATCATGACCCTGAATGTAGACTTTATTTTCATGATCTTTACTGTGATCTACTTGTCATATGTTGTTGTATTCGTAGTCGATTCTGAATGGTCAGTGTGTCGTAAAGGGGAGTGGCCAGAGTTCTCGTGGCGTGTTGTGTTGTTGTTGTTAAGTGTAGTTTTACTGGGCGACACCGTTACGTGAACCTGATTTTCCGCCACATCATATGAACGCAGCAGGACACAACCACACCAGTTCTCTGGTGCACTTGGATTGCACAGATTGTTCAGTTATCCAGTGAATTAAATGAATAAAACACTATACTTTGGCCTCGAGACATTTCATCATGAGTAACAGCCTCTCTACACTGAGATGACAAAAGAACAGTGATTTACTAGTTCTTGTTATTTACAATCCCTTCAGTTCTTTTTAATTTGACCCTCAGTTTAAAGCCATTTCAACTAAGTTTCGTATTGGAGTAAAATTGTAAAAGGTTGACCTAGATTTGAATTTTTACTGTAAATAAAGTATATATCAGTTCCAAATATCAGTTATCGGTCTTGTAACTGCAGGGAGCGAGATGTAACTGTTACGTCTGCTTTACTATACTGAACCAGTGGTGAAAAAATGTGAATTAAATGTACATTTTATTTTAATCTTTAGATATTTATGTATATTAAAAGGTACAATATGTAACATAATGGATCTTTATGTGACTTTTCTTAGTTGATTTCATCCATGATGACAGTTTAGAAGAAGAGTTCCTCGGACCCTTTTTTCTTTAGCCTGTTACTGATTTCTGTGCAGAAACCTCGATGCATCTCGACGATGTACAAAACGAGCTCCCACTGAACGAGAAATACATCCCAACAACCGACTCGCAGCACAACAGACTCCGATACAAACGTCACATAAACACACGACCTTGACGAACGTTACACATTGTACCTTTAAGAAAGAAAAAAAGCTCACGACATCGTTCATTTTTTGCAATTTATTGCTTATATAAACGCTTTCTAAACAATTTTTGGTAAAAATAAAATCTATCAATAATAATCATAAATAAATCATCACAATGACTTTTACATGACATTATATTGCACAATTATAAGCCTTAACAAGAATCACAGAACACAAGTGTTGTTGCTCAGGTTGTGTGTAGGAGGAATGTTTTCTTTAGAGGTCCGTGGGCACTGACACTGAAATCTGAACTTCAACCGTCTCCGCTGCGTTTAATCCTGATCTATAGATTACCGCCTCTAGAAAATGATGAGCAAACGGTCACGGTGTTTACTTCCACGAATTGTTAACTCAGCCTTGTAATTTATAGACAAAACATTTCAAGTGTTTGTGGTACAGATCTGTCGTTTCCGTGCTGTGGAAAAAGTGTTGACGTGGGTCACACAATGTCAAAAATACGATTTGTTCCTGTGTGTTACAGTGCGGTGTGTGTCGCTACGCTGCCGTTTACAGAGGAAGAAGTCAGACGTGACATTTCTCCCCGTGTAGACCGCCGTGTCTAGATCTGTACCACAACAAAGTCTTTCATCCACTCCCTCCCATTTGGTGTCAGTCTTTTATTATTTCACAGCAAAGTTCTACCAACACAGTCAGCATGTGTCTCGTTTTTTTTTTTTGACCTACACAGCTGCTGTCCGTCTGTCTGAGGTTTAACCAGAAAGGCTATGTCCCTGTCTATGCTTGGCAGTTTGATTGGTCAGCTACTGAAAGGCCTAAAAGATGAACCAGCAGAGTCTAGGCTTCATCCAAAGACTCTGTGTTTGTGTGTGTTCAGACGTTGTCCACCTCCACGCTGAGTTCAGGGCACAGTTCCTTGAGTAACATTTCCATCAACACCTAATAAGGACAATGAGACAGAATAGTTCCATTTACGACACCGCCTGCATCGTCACATCTCTTATTATGACAGATAATGTTGTGTGTTATTCTTACATAGAGGAGATGTTTGTTGGCACTCGCCTCCTGCAGGGCGTTGAAGATCTTGATGATACCGTAACGGGCGTTCTGCTGGCCGACCAGATTTGTTAAAGCATCTGATGTAAGAGATAAAAAAAAACAAAGGGAAGAGATCAGAAGAGGCATCAACCGCGAGACGAGGCCTGCACAATATGAGGAAAATCTGCCATGTGCGATAACACCGACTACGTTTACATGCACACTAATATTCCACTATTATTCCAAAATACGATTAAGACGTGGGATATGTTGATATTATTCTGGTTTTGTGAGGATTCTCTGGACGTTCGCAGGCAGAGTAAAGACAAAGATCATCTCTTGCAAAGATGGATGCTCCAAAGAAAAGTCTGCATTTCTGGTCCGAAGGAGAAACACACCTATTTTTAAACATTATGACAGAGGACGTGACTTGTAAAGAACAAACTATCGAAGCCCTGTCGTCGCCACCAAATTGATCAGTTAATCTGAGTGTAGTTGACGCCTGGCCGGGGCTTCCTCTGATTGGTCACAGACACACCCACCTGATGAGTCAAATGTTCACATGCATGGATGGCATGTTGAGTGTGAATGCACGCTGTGTGTAAATAAAAATATTTTCCTTATACACCGCATTTCAGGCAGTCTTTTGCTATGTGTTTATTGTGCAAGTTTCACGAAATCATTAGTGAATAAAACGTTCACTTTATAGTAAATATGAGCAGACTTTAACAGGTTAGTAATGAGGTAAAATACTTGAGATTATCTGATTGCAAAAAGTAGAGGAATTACTGATTTGAAGCAGTAAATGTATTACTAACATTTGTAAAAACACACCTCTGGATGAGTCTGATTAAAAAGGTTAAGAACTAGTCGTGTTTGTGTGTATTTAAGCCGTTACCTGGGATATTATCCAGTAGTTTCTGTTGAGCCCGGTCCTTGGTATCACTGCGTTCGCTGTCAGTTCGGACTTTAACGTGCGGTGCCAACTTCCCGTTGGGCCAAAAATTGTCCCTGAACACAGCGATGTAACACACCAACATCTGCTCAGAGAAGATCCAGTTCACGGTGTCCCGGATCTGTCTAAAAATAAAGCACAAAGGATATTCAACTCACACAGATCCAGGAAACACAAAACAGATTCAGTTCAAGGTTAAAAATATGATTAATTGAGTAATAAGTATGAATATAAGTGACATGTATCCCCTCTCGTGACACACAGGGACGTAAAGCAAATTAAAATATTAATTCATGACTTACTTGTTGATCGTTCGTCCAAACGTCACCTGGACTAGTGCAATAAGGGTTTTCCTCACCCATTTAAACACTACACAGGGAGAAAAGAGACAAGGTTTCAAAAACACTGAGGGGTGTGGTGTTGTCAAATACAACAGAGCACGACTCACTTCCTCTGAGTTCAAAGATTTCCCCTATGAGCATGAAGCAGGGCTCAGCCAGGGCGTCCTTCCTCCCATCGGCCTCGTCACCATAGTCTGACAGGTCGCTGTCGTCGTCAGCCTCCTCCTGCAACACACAGCAGCTCGCAATCAAAAGGATGTCGCAAGAAACCGTTACGACAAAACTCAGTGTCGCAGATGTGCGTGTCTGTGTACCTCAGTGTGGGAGAAGAAATCTCCAGGCAGTCGCTCCAGGAAGGAGGCCAAAGAAAAAGAGGATTTCTTCTGGATGGACATCACCTTTAAACAACAAGAGCATATCGCTTAGAACATGGTACGTATCAGTGTTGGAACAGGAACAGGCAGATAACCTCTAAATCTCCAGAACTCTGTCCGAACTGTTTTAAATACAGTTACAGCTGAGGTCAGACATTTACATCCTCCTTGTTCATTAAATTCATTCAAACTCAGTTTTATTCTGAACATTTCAATGCAACACATATTCCCTCTGTTGGTTCAGTTAATCCAACTCCTTTTAGCCCTGTGTCATCATCATCATCTAAATAAAGCAGTTGGTCAAACTGAACTAACAGAGGAATATATATTGAAATTGAATGTTCAGAATTGTGATAAAGTTTGAATGTATTTCGTCAAGGTGCATGTAAACGTCCGATCTGTGCGTTAATAGGCTCGTCTTATTTGAAATGTAAGTATGAGGAAGTGCTCACCTTCAGGTGCTCTGGGGAGGGGCTGAGGAAAGCATAGAGAGCCTCTGACTGGCACAGTCGCTCATCTGTCAGCAGACGCTACAAACACACAACGTTATCATCATCATTCAGATGCAGTCATCGACCAGAGGGGGGCAGTATGAGCACAGTGGTGAGAGCCAGATCCTGTGTTCAATATGTATGTTGGTAGAACGGTTTCAACTGTGAGACTGAGGAGGGTTTTGTGCAGATTCGAGGTAAAGCATGTGTCTGTCAGTGTAGTGATCAGTAGTACATTAGGGTGATTACAGTTCAGAATCCTTCGTGGCTGCATGTTTACCTGGAGAAAGGCATTGAGCTGAGTTTTGCTCTTCTCTAAGAACTTCTGGTCGATGGATTTGAAGGGAAGTTTGCTCAGTGACGGTAACTGCAGTTTCTTCAATGATGGAAAACACTGAGATAGAAAGAAACAGAGACAGACAGAGTTTGTTTTCTGCCAAAACCTATGACCAATATTTTTGTCACTCACATTACTTTGGAACACAGTTTTGTATTTTCCTCTCGTTTTTGATCATAACATGTAAGGCGTTAACAGATCTACATATTTACTGCGGCACTTCCAGGCTCTTCTCCAGATCTCGGTGCTTTGAAATGTATCCAAATCAATTTACAGTAAAGTCATTTAATCATAGAAGGAGCCTGGAAATGCTTCAATGCCAGTGTCTGCTTTGCATGGTATATAATCTGAAATAAATCCATCAGCAGATCGGTAAAGGTTGTTTCTTTGTACTGCAGTGCTGTAGAGGGTGTGCGTTCCTCGGGGCTGCAGTGAAAGCCAACTGTTAGACATTTCTTAAAGTCCTGCTTGCAGCAATCAGAAATAAGCATCTGTCACTGTGTGTAGTTTGACACTGTGAGGGGATTCTCACGTTCTTTTACTGAAGGGAGAAGATCTGCCTGTGCTCTTGAGCAAAAATCTGAATTTAATGGGCAGACTAACCAGCAGGAGTTGTGGCATAAATCCACACAAATCTGTGTCTAGTGTGATATGGAAAGTTGAATCCTTAAGTGCACAAAAATTTGAAACTGGAAAACGTAGAAATTCACGTTTGCATATTTAGAGATTCAAAATTCAATGAGGGTGAAGGAGAAGAGGTCTCTAACTTTTTTGTGGGGAATTATTCAACGCAGAATACTTTTATCATGTCTTATAACATGACTGAAGGGTCTTTAACTAGTGCTTATGCGGTCCAGGTATTAAGTACGTTGATAACCGCTCTCTGCTGTTTAGACTCAATCGTATCGATCCTCTTGCAGGTTTGGTGATGTGTTACCTCAGTGAGTTTGCGGTGCAACATCTGGAATTCAGTGAGTTTCCTCTGGACAGTCCAGCGACTGTTGGCTGCCTCCTCTCCTTCCACCAGAGTAACACACACACTGTAACAAGCTACAGTCTCACCGCCTTCTTCTGTAGCCTGAAACACACACACACACACACACATATATGTATAGCATGAGCAGAAAACACCAAATCAACACAACCATGAATACCTCAGCAATCTCTCACAATTACAGTTTTTTATCTTCTGTGTCTACATGTGTTTATTATTCAGCACTAATGCACTTCAACACACCATTTAGTCATCAGAAAGTCACATGACAAGCCGTACAAGACATACATTACCACAGGACAAGTTTTCCATTGTTGTCAAGACGTGACTCGTGTAATTTGTTTGTACAAACTGATTCGTTACATATTCAAATAGTTGTTTCTATAGATGATCTGTGTGAACTGCAGACATGCTGCTTGTATGCTGTGTTTTTACCCTCAACTTAGAGTCTTATCTAAACATGTAGATGATAAATTGAACCTTTTAACGTCCACTCTTTCTGTGGAAGGGTTAGGGTTACAACAGAAGACGTGTGGGGCCTCATACATGTATTAAACTTCATTTGAAAGGGAATATCTTCTAGTTTAAAATTTGGCTGAAACACAACCTACACTTCATCAGTTTAAACATGGCTCAAATGCAACCCTGACCCTGAAACGAGTCGCTGGCGGATGTTAAGAGGGTTAAAAAGGGTTGTGTAAAAAAATGGCAAGTATTTTGAACATTACCTCCGCAGCAGTGATCGTAGCCCTCCAGTGGCCCAGGTTTTCACACCACCAGTCAGTCCTGGTGATGTGTTGCTGGAGTTCACTGTGTTCTTTCTCCATGGCCCCTATCTCCTCCTTTAGTTTACTTACAATCTGCAAACACACACAAAAGATTTAAAACCGGTTTAAAACCAGCACCCACATTGCAGCTAAATAAAGAACTGATATTATTTGAAGCGTCGAGATGATTAACAATGTGGGCGGGTTTTAGCACGAAAAGCTCCACATCCCAACATCGGGTTGGATTGTTGTGACTCATGTTCAAAAACATACAAATGTAACCTGGCAGATATGTTCAGGGTTCAGTGTCTTTATAGACGCCTCACACCTAACACCGCAAAAAACATCCAGGTTTGACCAAGGACGAGGAGTTGAGGTTGTATTTCTAAATTTGCAGAAAGCATTTCATAGTTAATGCTAGTGCTATATTTCTAAACTTTAATTTTTCATGTAGAACACTGGCATGGATGTCTTCATATCGATCTAACAGAACACACTGTGTGAAAGTTAATGATCCATGGTCTATTGAAGGTGCACAGTGGGTGTACCTCAAGGATCGGTGTTAGGGCCCCTTTCATTTTAGTCTGTATATTATATGTACACATATACCTTATGACGACTTTTCTCCCTTTCAGGTCTTTTTCTTCTTGTCGTGTTTAATATACCGATGGATGCACTAAGGGATTGTCTTTTCTATGCGTTATTGTCCTATTTATTTAGGCAGAAATCTGTCTCGATATTGGGAGGACGTGCAATAATGCAAAATTAAAATAATGTATTCACAATGGAATTCCAGTTACATTAAAACTAATGTAACAAGCCTGTTTTATGAAAATGGAGGCCGTACAGATATGGACATTTGTGTTAAAATGTAGGGAGTAAAAGAAAAAAAACATTCTGGTTGAATCTGTATTACATTAACTTTGCTTGGTATTCAAATACCCTTGTTTTTTCTTGTTTGTGTAGTCTGCTTAGTGTCTTCCTGCAGATTAAAATTGACAATTAACATTTGTGAGTTAACAAAAATGAGTTAGTGTGTTACCTTTTTGTCTGGTTTGGGTGCATTCTGGATAGAACCCAAGGCTTGTCGCTTGTACTCCAGTTTGTCGTAGAGTTGGCGGAGTTTAGTGGCGGCGTAGCTGGCCTGCTCGTTGATTCCTTTACTGCCCTCGTCACCCACCTCCTCTCCTGCATCGAGACCCTGGCACTGCACGCACAGGGAATCGGACAGTTTTTTATATTATGAAGACGTGCGATCACGGAAGGCGTGTCCGTGTGTGTCGCTCATGTGTATGTCTCACCTCTTCCTCCTTTTCTTCAGTGCTACATTGTGATTGGCCGTGCTGCTCGTCTCTTCTGATCAGCCTCTCGTAGAGGTCGGAAACCAGGAACGAGGGGTAGTAACGTTCTCTCATCGTCTCAGCCGTCTAGAAGAAAAACAAGACACAACTTTTTAGTGTGAATCTTGAGGCTACAGCCCAAACTCTTTTAGTACCGGCAGCAGTTACCTGCTCCTGTAGTCTCACAAAGACTTGTGTTCCTCTGTTCCCCACCAGACTCTGCTGGATCTCCTTCAGAAGAAACTTTTCCACTGGAATCTCCCTGCTCTCCACAAAGAACTTTTGGTAGATTTCCCCCACAATTTGGGGCACTTCATTCTGTGAAACATGCATCAACACACAGGTTACCACTCATGTACTTGTCAGTGTCACTAGTGTGTTGTACTGTGACAGTCTAAAGGCAACAAAGGTACGGAAGATATAAACACCATGCAGTCGAAAAAATGTCATTCATAGATTCATACATAGAAGGTCCTCAGTTAAAATCTACACTTATATATTGGTTTGTGATTATAGGGGGGTAGGGGACAGGGAAACAAGACTGGCTTTAAGGAGATAAGGAAGAAATATGGGATGAATAAAAAAGACATCGTATTGGTTTTTAAGACTACCATTCTGACTCCTCCAGTGTGCATTTTGACCATCACTACCTTGTTTTTTTGGAGGCAGAATTAATCATATTTGGACAGAAGGAAGCCTTGTTTTCTGTCAGACCACTTGAATTACACTATGCTCAAAGGTAATCATGGATTTTTTGCCCAGTGATGCCAAAAACACTATTGAGCACTGCAGCTTTAAGACGAATGTGCTGCAAACAGTACTGACTGTTTATTCAATATCGTACATAGTGTTGTTTCTCTCTGCCTGGATTTGAAATTCTCCGATTGTGACTCAGGATATGTTTTGTATCGGCTGGTGACCCCCATTTGTTTATCTGCTATACGTAAAATGTACGCCTTTATTCGCTTTGCGGGTGTTCATTTTGCATCCTGGCTGTCTGTCAGGAAATACATTTTATTTAATCAACAGAAGCTCTGAAAGTCTGATTAAGCAGGTGAGTGAGTTGTCAATCACACGTCAATCAATGCCCACACAGCACACATCAAAGTCTGTTATCAGCCCTAAAATCTTATTAACAGAGCAATCATTTACAAGAGGACCATCAGTATCCTCATTAGAGGGTCCCAATAAAGTGAATGGGACCAGAATGACGGACTACCATCCGTCAGTGTGGTCCGTGTTATCACACTTTGACACGGATTGTGTCATATCTGTGGATGTAAAATGGATATGCGTGTATGGCTCACCTTGTTGGCAGTTTTCAGTGTTTCCACTAGTTCCCAGAAGCTGATCAAAGCTCTCTTATCAACCCTCTCCATGTAGACTCTGAAGTGCTCCCTGTAACCTGGATTACACAGGATGTCATCAAACTGGAGGATCTGAATGAGAGACAGACAACACTTCAGTACAAAGCGCTGGTCCTCTTCAAAATGTTCAATATCAAACTTGGTCACGCTCCACATTCCACATGACGAGTCTTACCTTCTGGCTTTGGGGCTCATCATTTTCGTCACCCCCTGTGTCCTCGTTGTTCTCATAGTTCGGTCCTCCAAGCAGGCGGATCCGTTTCTCACATTGTTTCTTAGCAACGGTCAGTTGATTGATGTATCTTTTCATATCCCTGGCCCTCAGCAGGTCTGCCTTCATGGCTGCTGACTCTTTACCTTTTCGATCTAGAAGAGAGAACAGAGGACAATGTGAGCCAGGTCTGGATACAGGAACACAAACCTAATGCAGTCACTGAAACATTAAGATACTCTGAGGATAACGTTGATCAAGGTCAGAATAGTTTTGCATTCTCCTTGTTTTCGCATTTCAGGTCAATTTCAATTAGTATTTAAAGCTGGTGCTAGCTGCTAGTTTAGTTTGTATTTTTTCTTTGTATTAGTTTCAGTGTTTAAGTCTTTTTTGTTCATATTTTTACGAGGGGGAGAAAAAGTATTGTGTAATGAACTGAACAAAACATCAGACCTTTCGAAAAAATGTGTTCACTTAGGACGGAGGAACAGTCATTAACAACAATAACCTTGATGCCACTTTTGTGTTTCTCAGCAGTTACCAGTGTAAAAAACGGAGATCGACTGCTATTGATATGACATTTTTCGTGGTGAACTGTGGAGGCGTCTCTTTACCTTTCTGCTTCTTGAGCTGAGGCAGGCTGCTGATGGTGGTGGCATGAATAATCTCTACCACTATCTGATACCTACAGAGAGACACAGGGACAAAAACAATAAAGGATGGATGAAGTAAGAACAACTGAACTATTACTACATTATAGCATCTCATGTCACACAACATGACAAGTTCATATTAACAAACCCGCCTGCAATGTGCCATTATTTCTCACACTAACAAGGCAATATAGCAATATCATGTCTGCTCTGCATTTAGATCGAGTATATTTCTGCTGAGACATTCTCTGTTCCCATGGTAACCCCTCATCAGCAAAAGGACTAGTGGTTATCACTGTCTGGCTAGTACTGTAGGTTTGTTTGTATATGTGGTTTATTTGAGGAATCCTACGCAGTTACAGGACAGTCTAAGAACGCATGGAGATTCAGATGAATTCAGATGAACTTTATTGGTCCTTCTGGGAAATTTGTTAAGCAGTGTGTGCTGTGTGTTCATACCTGAGTTGTTTGAGGAAATTGACATCAGTAGAAGTTGATATCAGTTTGATGAAGTCCTCATAGGAGGCAGCGTAGGTGTAGGCTTTCTTCTGCTGCTCAGCCTGCTGCTCCCTCTGCTCCAGCTGAGACAACAACATTCTGTTGATGGAGTCTGGGTCACTGAGCACTTCCACCAAAGGCTTCAGCACTGTACATGTGCACAGACACAAAAGCAAAGGCAAGGTGTAAACGTATGTACATACACACAACACCGGCACATAGGTCAGCCCCTTCTGTTTACTGAATCAGTGAAGACTTCTTTAAACAGATAATAAGTGCAGCACAGGAGCCGTAAGAAACATTACAACATACATGGATGAACACTGAAATGTGCAGACAGATACTGAATCTAAGGGTCAGTCTTCTGCCTACGCACCCGTTTTGTTTGGTTTTTTACAAGTAGACTCTAAGAGATACAGTGAAAAAGCTCTACAATCTGCATCCCACTGTGCTGTAAATGATGGGTTACTGTTTAACAGCTAGCATTAAATTAGTTAAGTATTGTCAGTGTCATAATATTAGGACGTTCTGCTTCTGCAGGTTAATAGACTGAGGAGCTGAAAAATAACTTCAAACACTGTAATAATGGACTCTATTAACCTTATTAATGTGGCATGTCTTTTCACAACCTTTGATCCTGGTGACAGACGGCACTGTGAGATATCTATTCATGTTCATAGGAGAAAAAAAACACCTATACCTATTCAAATAAAATGAAATGGATCCAGGACGCATGTATACCGACTCAGAAGGCATGAAAAGTGACAAGTAAATTAGCCTCTGTAAAAACAAATGAGCTTATGCTCTAGTGTAGCAGTGGAAAGGCTGAAAACACACACAAATGTCCCTGTTCATGACGACTGTACGGTAACTCATCTGTTTAAATTATATTAAGGCTTAAAATGCATTAAAGGCGTAGCCTCTGGAAGCGACTGGTGGGTGCGGTTAAGTCAACCACGTGGGCTTTGATTGATAGTCAGATTTTGGGAGCTTCTGTTTATTGAATAAGTATTTTATTTCCTGACAAACTGCTCTACTGTAGTTGTGTTCAAGAAATTACGAGGTCAAATGATGTTGCTATGCAAATAGCTCATGAAGTTTACCAGTATTTAATTACAATACCTGCATAGCATAACTCAGCTACATAAGCTAATGTTAGTTAGTTAATGTTAATTAGATTATATGGTTTGTCAACTCACCTGCTAATTAGCTCAGCTATCTAGATAAGTGTGTTTACTTTATATATTATGCGCCGTTGCAATTACTGTTATGAAACATATGTGAATTTTTTAACATTTGTCAAGATTAAATTAGATGGCGGCAGCGTGGTTGTTGTTTTCAGTAAATTAGCTCGGCGAGTTTCACCCCTCGCTCTTCTCCAGCTCCACCCACTCCATGCTCACTTCTGGCTCCAAAAGAAAAAAAACACAAGATGGCCACGGCTGAAATGCCAACTGGAGATTTGAAAACAGCACATCACAAATCAGTGGGTGACTGTGTAAAAGAAGTGGCTACGTCCACAGGAGTCACATCGTAGCAAGAGAAGCCCATCTTTTACCTCCTTCAGTTGTGATTAATTTAGTGAGGCGCGAACACGTCTGACGCACACACAGCCTTAGCCATCACAACCCACAACCAAACCCCTAACCCCTGATCCTGACCCTACCACCAGGAGCAATAAAATCCAATAAAATGTCCTCCCAATATGTCCACACAGATATAGGTAAATATGACCATTTGAATACACAACATGAAGACATGCACACACAGACACACACAGTACCTTTAGTAGTGATTACTTCTGTGAGGCAGGAGCGTAGTGTGTGTGACTTGGCATCCTTTTGTGGCAGCAGACATAGCAGCAGTATTCTGGCTACACAGCGGAGGAAGGCCAGCTCTGACTCCGGACTCACCAAACAGGGATGGAGAGGAAACGGCCGAGCGCAGTCCTCCGGCCTGAGAACGACACAGAGGAAGACAAACAGCAAAACACTCAGTCACTGGGAAATGTGATTCTGGCACAGATGGGACGTCAGATGTAACGGCGTGTGGAAAACGACTAGTGCGGCTGCTTTGACACTGAGCTGCGTCTCGTTGGCTTTGCTTCTAAATCATGACTGAAGCCGCCGCTGTGTTGTTCCTGAACTATTCAGGGCATGAGGGAGGCCAGACGCTTCTGTGGTGTGATCCAATCAGAAGTCTTACCTGATTTGCCACGATAATAGAACCAAATGATGTGTGAATCATCACTCTGCCTGTCTGCTCTTTCTCTATGTGTGTGTGTACGTCTACCTGGCAGATGTCTGGAGACAAAGGAAGTGAGAGCAGAGGATTCTAATAATATTAACACTGCAGAGAGAGGCCATAATTCATCCTGTTTGTGAAAGGAAGGTGTTGGGTATCAGCGCTGGTGGGAAGGAAAATCTTCTCTGTAACAAATTAAAGCTGAAACCCTCAAACCTTATGAGTACCACCAACACACTGTAAGAAAAACACATCCTGAACACCACCTCGGTTTGCTTTTAAAAATACCAACATTCGCTGCTGCTTTCATGTTGTCAGGAAGGCCGTTCCAGAGACACGGACCATGGACCAATCTCAACAGATTTTTGTTGTGACTTTAGGGATAATTAAACGACCACTACCAGAGGACCTGAAGGTTCTAGATGGTGCGTAACGTGAAAGCAAATCTGATAAATAGGGAAGGACCAAGACTATTAACAGCTTTATAAACCAATTAAAGCTGCAAGAAGCAATGATCAGGTCCGAGCACATCTGCACATGTTGGGGGGTTTTATTGAAGGCACAGAGATGACTTCAGGCCTGGCCTCCTTTAGGTTGTTATACAAAAGAGGCTCCAAGAGGCTGTTTGTGCATCCGGACCTGATACATGACCTGATACCAAATTTGGTACATCTAGGTGAAACCTCATACAGGAGCTTCTATTTATAGGGATTCACTGCTGAGCCATTTCTGGCAAAAATATTGAAATTTAGGTAACTTTTTATTGAAAAGGTCTTTAGTTGCTCCAGTTAAGACTTGAAGCCTGGATTGTGTTTCTACAGAATCCCGTCTGAGAAAGAAAACCCAGACTCATAAAATCTATACATCTATATAAAAACTTCTCCTAACGTTGCCAAGTGCATATAAAACTACACCAATACATCCTCCACTGCAACATGTAATTTATTATATTTATTTTTTCTTTAGATTTTTTACCTTGAAGACGCAGCCTTGAGGTCAGTGAAGTGTGTGTGTAGGATTCGGATGGTGTCGTAACACACCACGTTGACCAGGTCTATGTCAGCGAGCCTGGACCTCAACTGGCCGATCATCTGCCGCCAGTCCTCTGACAGCATGGAGTACAACTGGCCCTCATCGTGACTCAGAGGGATGTACCAGGATAGGATGTAGTCTCTGTAGGCATAGTCGAACACTGGGGACACGGAGACAGAGCCAAATGTTGGAACTGAAATTAGTCAACTGTACACCGCATGAAACGGCAAGACAGAAACCAGGATTTTGAGTTCTTTAAGCCTTTAAACAAAGGAGAAAAATAATCAAGTGTATGATTCAAAATGTAATAAGTAGAAGGCGTTTCCATGTTGACATTTAATATAAACTATTTCACCACTGAATTTACAGAAAATGCACTGTGTCATGATAGGTGTCATCTTATCACATAGCTCTAGTCACTTTATGACTAATGACAGACTCCCAGAGAATCCCATAACTTCCAGCGTTTAAATCCTTCAGTGGAAAACATCCCTGGTACCAGACAGTGTTTATCAGCTCAACTGGCAGAGCAGGTCTTTGCAGTGAACTTAATAAAGTCATCATAAACTAACTGCACATTACAGCCTTTTCAAAACACACACGGGATGTGCAAATACACACCCTTGGTGTAAATCCTGGAGCCATCTGTTCCTTGGCAGTCACACAGTCCCACTGACTGGGACTGTGTTTTAGGGCCAGGACGTGCTACTGTTGTAATCCCCTATGAGTGGGAGGGATCGCAGCCCGGTCACCATGACTGACAGGAAACACAGCTCAATCAGTCTGCAATTTATTTAACAGCGCACACTGCCAGATTTTCAGTGGAGTCACAAACATTTATATGAAAACTCTCTTAATGCTATGACTAACTACAACTGAAAGAACTGTTTTTTAGATACTATAGGCCTGTGAGTGATTTATGATGGTTTATTTTGATAAATAAAATTGTTTTTGTGACATGGCTCTGGATTACGACTGAAATTTTTACACATTTTCAGAAAAAATATTTCTCTCTCTCTCTCTCTATATATATATATATATATATACACATATATATATACATATATGTATATGTATATATACATGTATGTATATGTGTGTATA
>JAPQRN010000002.1:1256131-1277348 GCA_037367275.1 Coranthus polyacanthus
CCTGTGCCTCAATGCCGCTCTCCTTCTCCTCTACTGTTTCCACCACTGGGCAACGATGGCTTGAAAGTGAAGCCAATACCAATGCAATGACTTTGACATTGAATTTCTCTCTAGAAATACATTTTTTCCAGGCGTCATTCTGGTCTCTAATGGTCTAATGAGTGTCCTTTTGTAAATGATGGCTCTGTTAATGATATTTTAGGTCTAATACAAGGCTTTGATGTCTGCTGTGTGGGCTTTGATTGACAGGTGTGATTGACAGCTAGATTGACATTTAGAGCTTCTTTTTACTGAATAAAACTTTTTTTAATTTTTCTTTTGTGGAAGTTAAACTATCAAGACTGTCTAATCATATTACGGTGCAAATGTTTCACAAAGTTTATTCTTTTACGGTGTCAGTAAGTTTGGTGTTTCCTCACCCATCAGCCCTTGCACTTCCCCAGCTCCGCCTTTTTGTCCAAATATAGTCACTTCTGGCTCTAACAAAACCCCACAAAACGCAAACTCAAGGCTTCAAAACGGTAGTTCAGAAACTGATGAGTGACTACGTCTACTTCTTTTACGCGACCGGTAAACGGAGTTACTTAACATCACGACATCTGTTTACGAAGAGGAATCGTCAGGCAACAGAAAACCCAAAACAGAAATAATAATGTATAGTGTATCATTTACAAGTACACCCATTAAAAATCCATCCGTAATATGTAAATGAATGTTTAAAACTAAAAGGCAGTGCCAGAGGCGCCGTGGATTTGTTCTGCTGGTGTTTAACCCGACATTCAAGCAGACAAGGCGCTCATGTGATAGCTGCGAGCACGTCAACAAGACAGAAAATAAACTATTCACTATTGTTGGCTGCTCCGCTGGTCCTCAGTTATGTGGGTGAGACAGGCACTGCTAGCATGAAATGCAGACAGAAATGAGAGAAAAGGCAGACGGACGGACTGAAGGGTTGGATGCGTGAACGCTTTTAACACGTGACTCATAAACCAAACACACAGCTGATAATGTGTGCACACGCCTGTTCTCACCTGAGTATTTTATAGTAGCTGCTACGTATGCGTACATTCTTGTTCGTGGTGTGTGGAGGTAAACAGTAGTTCACCATTTAAGTACATTACACTGACATTGTGTGTCATTCCCCAACCATTCCTCCGTGACACTAATTTAACAGTTTAACATGTTTGCTTTTTAGTTGGAAAATTGTCAGAGGTTTTTTTGTGCCGATCGCCTCCTCATTGACTGAAGAAAGACTTACATCAGTCCCTACAAAGCCAGTTTGTAACTGATCCTGAAGAAAAGAAGGGGAAAGAGAAAGGAGTTTTAAGTTACAGTTTCAGCTACAGTTTTCCATGTTCACAGACTTTTATGGACTTGTACTTGTGACTTAAGTTGCCGATATCTTGCCGGTACTTTACTTAACACTGTAGTAACATGAAAATAAAGTAAAGCTTCAGGCTTAATCTAAAACAAAAGCAAGATGGACGTGAAGAGTGCAGACGCTGACTGTCAGAGCTTCAGTGGGTGGTTGGTTTGTCGAAAGGCGCTGACCTGGAGGGTTGGATTTCAACAAAGATTCTCTATGACAACGAATAGACGATCCCTTTTTCTTTATTCACACAAAAACCGCTGTGTGAAGTTGCCACCTCCCAGTCCTAATAATTAATAATAATACAGATAGTATTAAGCTACTTTTGATCATAAAACACTCATCTCTCTGTATAAATCTTTAATTTCAGGTGTTAAAAGGAACAGGTCTGCTGTTAGAGGTGTGTGGTATTAGTGTAATAACCCTGGACACAGTCTGTGGTGATACACTTTAAAACGGGATGCCACCTGCTAAAAGCAGAAAAAAGAAGAAGGAAGTCCATTCCCAACCCAGAAACGTATCGGACTCACCCTCCTCTGTAGAAACAAACAGCTCATTGTAAGGTAACGAAAACACATTTGTATGTTTGTGTGATTAAACGATACGTGATGAACATATTTATGAATATTAAATTCCATTTCTACAGTCAGATCCTCCTAAACCTTACACACTGGACTTTTAACACAGTAACACCACAGTGTATGAATCTTAGGCCATAAACACAGAATGATTTTTGGAAAACATGAAATATCTGACTGCATTGGGACCACATTGTGTTCATGCCTTCGTCTGACGTGAACTGTCAGCACCTTGTTTTCTCAAATAACTCTGTTCTCCAGAGACTTAAAGAGCACGAAGGAGAAAGACTGATGGACGCTAATGGTAAAAGCACTAATAGGTGCTTTTTATCCTTCACCTATTACGTTCTGAATGTAGGAAAAATCACCTCCATCTTCTTCTCTCCTCCCACCACTACTTATTTCTCCTTTCTCCTTATCCTCTCTCTCTTCTCAAGTTTTAAGAAAGGAACACTCCAGCCCAGAGTTTAATTTAGCGTCTCATGAAGGAGGATATGTTCTAAAGCAACACGTGGGAGAGGTATTAAAAGCAGTAGAGGATATTCCATCATGTCCTGTGTTTGTGAACAGGTTTGACCTCTTGAGTTTTATGAAGCAGGAAGACGGCCAAGCGGGCCGGTTTTGTTTTGTTTTTTGCAAATTTCGTGCACAGATACTGTTTTGTGACGTAGGTGCCTTTAATCCAGGCAAATTCTAAATCTGTTGTTGTCAGTAGCGTTACATCAAGTCTTCTCTTCGGTCCTTCACTCTGTCCATTCAGGCCCTTTCTCTTCCTTCACTAAACCTGCTTTTCGTAACTTAAATCAAAATAATGCATCTTTACTGTTCAAAAATCTAAATCAAAGATGCAGCCTGATTTCGCGTAACGACAGAACATCACCCGGGTCGTGTGTGGACAGGTAAACCACAATGTGTTCATGGACTACTACGGTGTTTTCAGTCAAGGAGCTTATGGGAAATCAGTGATGCCTTCAGAGCAGATACTGCAGACCTTCACACAAATGAATCCCTTCTTCTATTAAGAATGTAACTGGATTCTGATGCCAAACTGTTTGGACTAAAAGAGCTCTTCATATCTTGAATTCTAAACCCTACATCTCCCCTAACCCTGGGGATACTTGTTGCTGTGTTTTCGTGTCTGTCAGGCTGTGTATACTCAACAGTATGAGTGTGGATTCTGGAAGGTCCTCTGGAGACACTACACTCTTTCCCTTGTCCACACCCATCTTAAACGCCCCCCCCCTCATGTTAACCCACTTTTCCTTATTTGGTAGTGCTGCCAGCTCGGCTGTTGATTGGTTGAGGAAAACAACGCTGTGATTGTGACACACCTGTGCAGCCTGGCATTCACACAAACACACACGAACACGAACACACAGTTCTAATTATCTCTGATCTGTGCACACAGGTACAGGCATGTTATCAGACTTCTCTAAATATACTCATATATTACGTGTTAATTGTCACTAAAAATAATGCCTTGGGAAACACACGTAACACATTTCCTCAGCGTCTAAGGTGCGACAGGCTTCGACCTCCGTTCTGCATGAAGCAGCGACGCAGACCCACCCTCAGGCACCTGTTTTGTCGAGGCATGCGGGCTATAAAATCAGCAGAGTTTGCAAACTATCCCACAGTGCACGTCTTCATCTGCAGACACACCACTACTGTTTCTCCTGGACTCGACGACAAGCACTAAAGAGACGCTGAAAAGTCAAAAACCAGATCCTTTAAATGTGCCACACATGGAGCAGTTTGAGGAAGTAGCTTATCAGCAATTTGAGGAAGTTGCTCATTTATCACAGGGATGCATTTGGATCCACTCGTTCAAGCCTCATATTATATTGTTGTGGATTCTGCAGCACGTCCTGCTCACCATGTGTGGTCCTGGTGACACTTCTTATTTCAGAATCAGACTTAAAATGTTGTTCTTTCCCAGTTATTTTATGGCGCTTCAAAGGTTCAGTGTGTGGCATTTAGTGACATCTAGTGGTGAAGTTGAAAATTGCAACCACCTGAAGATGTGAACATTTACACTAAACAAAGTTGGGGGAAAAAAATATGAACGTGAAGAAATAGCGCCCTCTAGTGCCCTTTCATCAAAAAAGGAGGCGAAAGGAGGTTTAGACTTGACACATATATTTTATTCCACAGATACAGAAACAGTTCAACTCTTAGAATGACTGGGTTTTATTGTTCGATATCGCATTTCGTCGACGTCTTCAGTCAGAAGGCTCTCCTGAAGACTGCAGCTCAGATAATATGGACCTGGAAGACACAGATCAGAACATGATACTGTGGCTGAAAATGGAGATTCAAAAAAACAAATCCACATAATAGACACAGAGACAAAGACAGAAAAGTGGAACAGATACAAAACAATCAGGCTGGAAGAAACTGATGGTTTAGTATCGAATGTTTCGAGGAGCTGTTCCACTTTAGTGTCTCTTTAGTTCGCAGCAGGGTTTCTGAACTAAACACATGAATACTTCAAGAGCAGGGGAACGGGATTAGTGCATTAACAGTTAAAAACACCACACCTGCGCCACAGTATTTATTTATCATTTCCAATCCGTCGACAACATCTTCATTCGTTAATATTTCGTCCGGTTTGTTCCAGATGAAGACGTGCAGTTACTCACCTCTGCTCCTCAGTGAGGTTGAACTGAGCCAGCGTTTTCTCGGCCAGCTTCGGCGTGCTCGGCAGACAGAAGGTCGCCGACAGCTGAACCAGCTCCACGGCCTTCTGGGAAGATCCGCTGCTGTGAAACACGGACAGGAAGTCGTCCAACATCTCCGCTCTGAAAACACACCGTCACAAAAAAACAGCATTTTTCATTTGTTTTGACTTTTTGTTGTCAATTTCAGTTCAGTTTAGTATTATGTTCTGAAAATGCTTATTTGACTGATTTTCAGTGTTTTTCTGTGATATGGGATTATCTGTCACTTGATGAACAACCGTCCACAAAAGTCAACTTCTTATCTCAAGCTACATCCAGCGTTTTCACTCATATGTGACTCAGATCTCAGCATCACATACAATCTGATCTGAGCCACTTCCATATGTGGTTCTGAATCAGATCAAAGTCCGATTTCCTGACAACGTAACCTCAGTCTTAAGGACATTCACCACAGCTCTGCACTAGCGGGTGCTTTCTCTCGCTCCTCGTCCTCGTTATCGTCCGCTTCGCCGGCTTCCACCGCACATCAACTCATGACCAAAACTGTAAACACACACTGCTCGAGGGGCTCAGTTCAGGACCGTGAGCAGATCACACTGGAATCCGATACTGTTGTAAAACCGGCCCAACAAAAAACATCACATCTGAGCAAAAAATCTGAACTGAGGACGGAGACCGGCACCAGGTTCAAGCCACCGTGACTGGATTCAGCGTCAGGCTTTTTATGGAACACGATGAAGACGACGCCGTTATTGTCTGTAAAGCTTTGTTTTTATTTTTAAATTTCTGTTCATGAAAATATTCTCTCACACCGAGTCTTGGTTAGTTAGTTACGATAAAAACCTTGTTCGCAAACTTCCTGAAAACACGTCGCAGCGAAGATTACATTTGATTCCTGTCACTGGGCTTTTTACTTAATGTCGTCTTGGTGTTTTTTTTAATCTCATGTTTCGTATTTTATTTTATTCAACATTTTCAAGCACCTTGTGAATAAAGATGATTATGTTTTATCATGTTGGAATATCCACAACCAGAATGACTTGAGTGAATCATTTCTAAAAACAATTATCTGTGTGAAAATGACTAATTCTGCATTTGTATATTTATTACGTGTTAATATTTATACCTATCTATATAATATCTTTACTACATGTAATTACCAGTGAAAACGTTGCTACGAATGGCAGTTTGAAACACCAGCAGTGTGTTTAAAATGTGAAATGATGAGAACTGAACAAACAGGAATAGTTTTTAGCTGTTTTAACAATTTAAAAGCTTTTCATGGATTTTCCGTGTTGGGTGGATTTCTGTCTTTCTCGTAAACATCAATTAGGAATATTTTGTCATGTCTTATGTTTAAAATAGAGGGATTTTTTC
Organism: Coranthus polyacanthus; assembly: GCA_037367275.1. Lineage (NCBI taxonomy): Eukaryota > Metazoa > Chordata > Actinopteri > Kurtiformes > Apogonidae > Coranthus > Coranthus polyacanthus. The sequence goes on from JAPQRN010000002.1 coordinate 1,262,137, forward strand.
CATTTGCTGTGAGGTTTGTGATTGGGTGCAGACTTACGACGGGACTCTGTTCTTTGATTCAAAGAGCTGCAGCATCTCCCTGCAGAGACAAACACAGAGGGAGGTCAGGTTCAGTTCAGCAGCGTTTGGCAGCGATGGGGTCAGACTGCAGTGAAAACACTCGTACAACGGCGTCTCCCGGACTCACCAGGCCTGCTGGGTCTTGTCGGCTCTCAGCAGCAGAGACGTGATGTGTGAGAGGGAGGTGTTGGTCCACTCCAGACTGGACCGGCCTCTGTCTCCATCGTACACGCTCTTTACATCCAGAGCACACTGAGCGAACGACTCCTGAACCTGAGCACACACACGAACACCATCACATTCTGTATTCGTCTCGTTTCTCCAAAACGCTGGAAACCGTGAAAACCTCAGAGTCTCACTGACCTCAGGACTGTGTTTTTCTCTGGCCATGAGGGACAGCACCTCCTCTACCAGGTCTGACTTATTTTCATGACCCAACGAGCGGATGTCTAGAAAAGAGCAAAACACATTTAGGAAAAAAAAAAAGAGGAGATGGATACTTGACACAAACCTGTGTAACTATAGAATCACAAAAGACTGCAGTTTAAAAAGGTCCAGATTTAATTGATCTGAAATATAGAAATGTAGAAATGGAAATATAATAAACACAGTTTCTTTCGTCTGGTGATGTTTTGGATTTAGTGACACGGTACAGTGTCAACGTGTTCTTTAAAAAGTTTTTGTGTTTTTTTTATGAGAAAGTTATACGAAAGTGAACAGTAGTGAAAATGAAAGAATGAATTATTTAAGTTTATTGATTTGATTTCAGCAACATATTTCAACCTGCGTGTGAAAAACATGCTTTTAGTGAGACATAGAGTACACATATTTTTGAACTAAAGAAGCGCTTGAAGTCGAGGTTTAAGATTCTGCAAAGTCCCATGAGTCTCTGAGTAGAAGGTTTCAAAGGATTTCTTTCCACCCACAAGAAAATCCATGACATGCAGCTGCGAACAGTGATGATTTCTGGGTGATTCCATGGCATAGATTCTTGCAGACACTAACAGAGGCTGCTCTCTCACCTTTCCATATAGTGGGTAGAAGGTCCAGACGATTGTCTGTGTCGAGAGTCTGAAGCAGGTCCTTCAGACCCTGAGGGTTCGGGTAGTACATCTAGACCAAAGAAAAAACACAACAGGCAACGATAACCTTAGGTTTATACACACAAGACAAGACATGTAGCTAACTATCTTGATAACTGATAACTGGTTTGAGTCATTTTTCTCTGCTTCTTAAATGTGAATATTTGCTGCTTTCTCTCCTCTTCCATGACAACAAAATGAATATCTTTTGTCTGCGGACCAAACAAGACATTTGAGGACATCGTCTCAGGCTTTGGGAAACACTTTTTCATCTTTTTCTGACATTTTTTTAGACCAAACCATTAATCTATTCACAGAGAATATAACGAACAGATGAATCGACAATGAAAGAACTGGGTAGTTACAGCCCTAAGGCGACAGACTGGAGGAGTGCAACAGATCCGAGATGAACTGACCGATGGGATGAGTCGTTTGTACCACTTCAACACCATGTCGACGTGTTCCATCAGACACAGCAGGTTAAAGAAGCGACCGCTGCAGACAGAACAGAGGACACGTCCGGTTAGGATAGTCCTACCCGGCAGATGAACAGGACAGCTGTTCTTCACTCACTAGTAAATACTCTGTTGGTAGGGATCTCCCAGCAGCCTCCAGTTTTCATCCACTTCTAGGAGAGCGTGGACTTTATAACCCAGCTCGAGATCTTTATTATCCAGACACTGTTAGGACAACAAGTAAACCAGTCAGGACGTAACAGGTCAAATAAATAAATAAATAAATGTGTCTGTTCGTTGAAGTTTCACTGGTACTTACTATTCTCATGGCAGTACAGAAGAAAAACACTAAAGACAAAAAGAGAAAACGTTCAAAATGACTGAGCAGTGTAAAAGTATTCAAACGTCTGCTTTAGTATTTTGAATAAATGGCTCAAAAATCATTGTACGTCTTCAGCACAACACACCGTCATCAGGGTCCCGGCAGCTGAAGCTCATCCCCGAGATCTCGGACATTATTTCCTGTAAAATATCCATGCTGCCCTGGTCAGAGGAGGCTGGAGAGGAAACACACTAGGTTTGAATATGACTCGGTGTATAAGCATCATGTAACATCTCCAGCTGTTTACCTGATCTGAAAAACACAGCCAGGATGTGGTCGAAGGAGGCCAGACTGGGAGCTGAAAGGAGACAGACACATGTAGAGTTATTACAGAGACGGACACAAACAACCAGCAGCAGGACACTGTGGAATGAGAGCCGTGCTTCTCCTCACCGATGCCCATAGACTTCATCTCACTCAGGGTGTACAGAGCGTGAGTTTTCGCTAAGAAGCCGCAGCGTCTGAGCGATCGGAGGACGCTGTTGAACGTCCGCAGGGTGGGCTGGATTTTCTGCTGACGCATCTGGTTCAACAGCTCCTACGAACACGGAGGAAAAACAACCGAGTCAATTCATGTTAACTCGGCCAGAGTGGGAACGATCTGCGGTTCGATGGGTTTCCTTGACATGTTTTATTTCCCTCCAGATGCTCCTTTTATTTATGTAAAGCACGTTGACTTGTCTTTATGTATGAAAGGCTCCATATAAATAAACTTGGAAAAAATGAAAGTGAAAACATCTGTTAAGTTCATGGGACCTTAAATCAATCATTTTTTTTAGTTTTAAATTTTTAATATTTGGTCTTCGAAGCTATGTATTCTATGGAAGTGTGTTACATTCACAAAAGAAAAAAAAATTAGACGCCTTGTCTTGGTATCGATGGATCTAAAGACAAGGAAAAAAGGAAAGTTTGTGGCCGGATGCATGAAACCAAATCTGAAATCAACTTGACGAGGACGCTCCTCTCGGTATCACACTAACACGTCTCTGAAAAGCATCTTTAGCTCCGTGGTTTTACTGTCCTCAACCCGATGAAAACAAAGGTTCTTACAACAATGAGGTCCCATCTCTCGTTATATTTCTCTCGGACGTCTGGAGCCGCTAAGATCAGAGCGTTGAAGATGTGGACGTCAGCTGGAGACAGAAGATCACGTTAGTACAAATGGAAAGCAACGAGCCATCTGTAGGTTCACTGAAGAGGTTTTACTCAGGAAATCAGCAGGTTTAAATGGGACACATTTACAGAGACTGCATGTGGGAGGTGAAAACCACTTCTTTGGTGCCATCTAGTGGTCATATCAAGATCTCCAATGAAGCATATGTTGCACTGACCAGTGTTTCTTTCAGATGGTACTTTCCAGGGTCATCATTTAAAATCACTGTTTCTCAATTTGCCTTTAAACTGTTTGTGTTGTAACTCACCAGTCACTCTGTTGTTTAGCATGTCTGTGTACAGGCTGAAGGCATTCGTATACGCTCCATGCTGGGGACACACAAAGAAGAACCACAAGAAACCTTATCTGAATGTCAGTAAGTACATGTGTTCTTCTATCACACCAGGCTCAGGAGCCTCTGTCGTTCCTATAACAGCATCACCAAACCTGTTCATACCTTGACCATGCCTCTGATCAGAGCAGAGTAACAACGGGTGTCTTTTTCTGACAGCAGGTTAAAAATCCTCTCTGCGTTGTTGTTTTCCCTCCACTTGGTCTTCAGGAGGTACGACGTCCAACGAAACCTCAATTTCCTTTTCTTCGTCTCCTCTCCTGACTCCCCCTGACGACACATTTCACAGACACGGTCACAAACATCTTCTGTTTCAAAGCTTCACGTGTATGTTTGTGAACTGGATCCTGTCACTAAACTCCTGTCGCTCATTCTCATGACTCACGGTGTCTTCTGTCTGCGGCTCCCCCTCCTCTACAGGGTCTTTATCGCAGTAGAGAGCGATCAGGTCCAGCAGGTCATGGGTCGTTTCCATGGAGACAGCTGTGCCTGAAGAAAAGACACAGCTCAGGCTCATGTGAGACTTCAGTATTTTGAGCATACATGTGAATTAAATGAATTGAGTATTCATTTTACCACAACTTTTGCCACGTCTGTACGTGTGTGTGTTTTCTCACCCGCTTGCAGCAGCTGATCGTACATGTCGACAGCAGCTGTGACTCTCCTCAGAGTGATTCTCTCCTTCAGGGCCTCCTCGCTCACCTCCTCCAGACGCAGCGACACAGTTTCTGGCATCAGACACTACGCGCACACACAGCACAAAACAATTCAGCATCACATAACATCCTTTAACACACAGTAAGTGGAATATCTATTCCGACACATTCGTCACACGTCTTTGTCAGTCTTACTGGTATGTGCGGCTCAGCAAAGTCTTTGGTGAAGAACTTGGGATTGTTGTTGATGAAGTATTTAGCTGCAGATCGACCAGACTCTTGAGAGAGAGAGAACAGCGTCTGCAGAGAGAAAAAAAAGAGAGAGACGTGAAAACCTTCAAAACCACATTTTAAAGTGCGGGTTACATGTGAGTTTGATCTTGACGTACAAACTCTGAAGACGTCCTGGGCGAGAGGTAAGGGTCGTCCTGGAACTGGTATGGATACGCTGTGGGGTCCTGGAGGAGATGAGAGATGATGTTTACACACAGACAGGCAGATGAACTGTTTCATACTCAAACGGAGTGACGGCGCTCACCCTGCTCACTGTGGAAGACAGAGCCTCCAGGACGGCCTCCTTATTCCTGTTCAATAAACCGATGACAGTCAGTAAATCTCTAGTTTCTTACTTGCTGACTTAGTTTTGAGCAGAGGAAGCTTTTCAACCTATGACACCAGCGCTGTATGACACACATACCATGTTTTCTTCCTGGGGATGACGATGCTCTGTGTAGATTCTGCAACATACATGAGAACCGGTGCTGAACAGTGACTTTTTTCCTCTGCATTCTTGTAACTTCAGAAAATGTGATCAAACGTGTGTACATTATGTGTTTCCATTTAACACCAGGCTCTGTCACGTCACCTGCATCACTGTCTGTCCGTGAGTGAGGGCTGCCTTTCTTTAATACAGGCTAACATAACTCTTACCAAGATGGCCTTAGATGAGCTATTAATATCCCTTTTCCTTGACATCTCTAGGCTATCAGACGGCTCCTGTATCCCAGCCTACACAGACTCACAACACAACCTGTTGCTTTCAATAAGGAGTGACTGATCCAACCTTTTGCAATTTGCCGTGATGTACTCTAACAGATGATGTCGACGAAAGCCTTACCTTCATTGGCTTCAGCAGCTTGTTGTTGGAGAGCAGGGGTCCAGTGGAAACTCCTATAACAGTAACGGAAACATGAACGGGTTGTGTTACTTCATATAAGACCCCTCGGTTCATCTGAACTGTCACGCTGCAGTGAAGGCGGGCTAGAAAACACCATTTGTCCACAAATGCTGTCCCATCCATGCAACCTGTATTCAGCCACTTACGTAAATTCCTATCACCCTCACCAATACATATGAAACCTTTTGCAACCATTTCTGTCGGTGACATAAGCTTATTTAACCTCATGAAGATGTGACCTCCTGTCAGAGGATGCTAAGTGCAGCTGTCGATCTCACGAACACCCCAAATTTAACAACAGCAACAAGCTCGACGGTGTAATATTTAGGCTTGAGAAGCTGCGTTGTAACCTTTCTCACCTGCGACCGCAGAGTTTTTCGAAGTTATTTAGCAGAAACCGTCCGTTTCTCTGGATGTAATGCCCTACGTGCCTCCCGGGCGCCGCCATGTTGTTACGAAGTGAGGGATTCTGGGAGGAAGATACCATGTGAGAAAAAGGGCGAAAGAGATGATAATACAATGACTTGTATTGCTGCTGCGTTCTACTATGTACACCATATATCGAGAAAAACGCAATATCTTTCGTTACATAATAATTTTGGAGGTTGCCTAGTTAAATAATTTGAAATAAGGCCTGGTAACGTGTATTTGTGCCTCCCCTCCGTAAGGAAGTGCAGTCGGAAAGTCCCACGTGCGCAGCAGAAGGAACTTGTGTCGCGTGTGCCTCAACTCGAGCTATGAATTTATGACAGTCAACACCGAAAATCTGTATATTTCCCTATAATGTTGTTTGGAAAAGAAGTGCCATGGCGGCGTTTGGAGGGCATGTCGTTTGGCATGTACTCTGCCGAAGAAATAAGGTGAGCGACAGCGTGTTAGCCACTGGCTTTAGCGAACGCGAGTTCAAAACAACAGCGACTGCACATGTTAGCTTGTTATTCAGGATTCAGCTAAAGGATCACACATGGTGTAATTGTGCCGTGCCAGTGTTTGGAATAAGTAATTCGTGTAGTATTTGTTGGCTTAATGATTTCTCGCAGCGGTGTCTATGTCAATATTCTACCGTAAAGGTCATACGATACCGCGTTAGCCGGAATACTTCAGAAAGTAGCAGAATTCTATCTGTATCACATTAAATCCCTTGTTTCCTGGGACTCCCTTTACATCACGTTCATACATATATATTTATACATTTGTATCACGTAGGATGACGAGTGGGAGACGTGCAGCTGTTTCACCTGTTTGGTGTTTTTGCTGTGGAGAGTTTTCTTCTGCAGCTGTTCATGTAGTCTTTACGGTACCTGCATGAGGGAGTTTTGTAAATCTCAAGGTTGTATTAAACACCTGACCAGACTACATTTAAAGCTATAACAATAATAACATATTCTCTTTGTCTTTTGTCCAGGAAGCTGAGCGTCAAGGCAATCACTAATTTTCGGTTCCTCGATGCCGTTGGAAATGTGGCTCCAAACAGTCTGTATGATCTGGCTCTGGGACCAGCAGACAGCAAAGAGGTATACGTCCGCTTCCATCACAAGTTGTGAACTCTATGCTGTGTTTCACAGTAATGACACAGCTCTAACATTGTTAACATAACACATGTCCTAGTTTGACTTCCTCTCTGTTGTTGCTGTACCAGGTTTGTTCAACCTGCTGTCAGGACTTCAACAACTGTCCAGGACACCTGGGACACGTGGAGCTGCCGCTGCCTGTCTACAACCCGCTGTTCTTTGACGTAAGCACCTCTCAACACCTCTCAGTTTTACAGTTTTTCATGCCAGCCTGCTTTAATGAGATAACTTTATTCCTATATTGTTTTTTCTCTCCCCCATCAGAAACTGTACCTGTTGATCCGCGGTTCATGTCTGGGGTGTCACTTGCTAACGTGTCCTCGAGCTGCGATCCACCTGCTCATTAACCAGCTGAAGTTACTGGACCATGGTGCCATGCAGGAGGTCTATCAGATAGACCAAGTTCTCGGCCAGGTGGGTTGATGTGGAAATGATATTTGCAGGATTGGACAGAGAACAGAACGGAGTTGCCTGAAATGTGGATGACAGGAGTGGGATATGTTCATTTTAATGTTGTGTCTTGTTACATGCCGTGTATGATTATGTCTCTTCTGCCTTTGAGCTGTTGATGTGTGCATCTTCATGTTCATATTGTGTGTGTTAGTACCTGGAGGTGAATCCTAAAGCCACTGGAGATGAGATTGAGCAGGCGCTGAAGGAGTTCACAGACTCAGTAGTTGGTGTGAACAGTAAAAGTCCAGAGAACGTCAGACCGGTCAGTAAACGCATGAATTCACCTACGTAAGGCGTACATCCCAACGTAAGGCACACATGTCTAACTGGGTCTGTTTTTTGTTCTCAGATTAAACATCTAGTGGAAAAGAAGAACAGTCTGATAAATGACTTCTGGAAAATCCACATGAAAACTAGAAAATGCACTTACTGCAGGTAACGTGACGGTGATGGTTCAGTGAATTTTGCCAGAACGAAACCCAGAAATACAGAGTGTCCTGAATGACATCTTGAATTGTCCCTCTGTGTATAACAAATGCAAAAAAAACATATTGCGTTCTCTTATTCTAACTTGATGATAATGTTATTGTGTGTTTAAAGGAGTGGGAGGTTTACAGTGCGCCGTGAACACAACAGTAAGCTGATTGTGACAATGCCTTCTGGAGTACAGACCACAGACAACATTACTGGTAAATAATAACTTAATAATAATATGTAGATGTAAATGATAGCTGTTTGTTTTTAGGTTAGCTATTTGTCAGCAGTAATTAAGACAGGGGTGAAAACAAACAGATGACTTATTTCTAAACATTTTTCAAGAAGGAGCTTGTTTGAGTCTCTGTTCATGCGGAATTTATGTAAAACTGGAAACACACCAACATGACGGCCACTGCACTTTTTAAGCCAACTCTGTCTATACGCACCGTGAAGACATTAAAGACATTAAAGACATTAGCCGTGTTCAAAATGACTTACTGTCTGCTGCTGCCATACTGATTCTGACCAAAAGCAGTAAGTAGTATATGACAGGCATGAATATTTGCTGTATGCCAAAGATGTCCAAAAGACTTCTTCCTTGTTCCACCACTGTTTGTCTCCTTGCAGAGGACATGACGGCTGGGAAGAGAGTCTACATGACTGCGAATACAGCTCGAGAACATGTCAACAAACTGTGGGAGAAAGAAGGTACTACAGTGTAAAAAAATGTCAAAAGCAAATCTTTTTCTGTCAGTTTTGAATCATTAAAGAAATACCCAGTATATTGCTTTTGATGTAGACTTTCCTTTTCTACTTCTTTCAGGTTACTTCCTGAAGTGTCTGTTCTCTGGGCTGGAGGAGAGCTTAGGGTCCAAAGAGGGAGACAAAGGGTTCTATCCTGACCTCTTCTTCCTGGAGCTTCTGGTGGTCCCACCCTGCAGGTACACGATCATACGTAGTGAACTAAATATAGGCCGAAGCTTGGGGTTTGCTCAGACACAGACACGCCTTTTTGTCCGTCAGGTATCGTCCAATTAACCGACTGGGCGACCAGATGTTCACTAACGGTCAGACGGTCAACATGCAGGCTGTCATGAAGGACTGTGGAATCATCCAGAAGCTCCTGGCTCTCATCGCGGGGGAGAAGAGTGTTCAGGAGGACGGGGTAAGCCCCACAGACCTGGTGTCATTTCACTGGTCCAAACGTCGCACGGTGGTGAATGTGTCATCCTGTCCTATGTCGTTGTCCTCCTTTAGGATCCTGGACAGACAGACCAGTCCTTTCTGTCTGGAATCCCGGGACAGACGTTAACAGATAAACTCTACAACATGTGGATTCGCATCCAGACCCACGTTAACATCGTCTTTGACAGTGACATGGACAAAATGATGACAGAGAAATACCCAGGAATCAGACAGGTATCGCAAAGCATCATCAGAAAAAACTTTAGATTTACTTTCATTTACTTATTTACAGAGTTTAGTTTTTCATTACAGCTTTATCTGAAACTAAATATTTTGGCTTCTGTCCCAAGTTTGGCAGATAAAATTCACCACAGCAAAAGTTCCTTTCCTAAAGAAATCAACATGAATGGAGGACATTTTACTCAAAAATAAAGTTATGTCGTCATTAACAGGAAAGAATGTAAAAAAATAAACCTTTCTTTCAGTTCAACTTAACTCAAACAAAAGCACCTGAAGCGTAGTTGTGTCTAAGTTCTACTGTCCTGTTTAAAGACTAATCTGATGGATGTGCTGCTGCTTCTTATTGTCTCTTTCTGGTTTCCAGATCCTGGAGAAGAAGGATGGATTGTTCAGGAAACACATGATGGGAAAACGAGTGGACTACGCTGCACGATCTGTCATCTGTCCAGACATGTACATAGGGACCAACGAGATAGGAATACCTATGGTACGTCTCAGTTTGTCTCACCCTCTTCATTTTGACTTGAAGTATATATAGCCAAGTAAAATATACAATAAACAACACAATTCAATAAAATACTAGGTAATAATTTCAGGCATTAAGATGTGAATCAACTAAAAACAATAACTGACAGAAGTAAAAAGATGGCATTTTTTTTGTGCAGGTGTTCGCCACCAAGCTCACCTACCCTCAGCCCGTCACTCCGTGGAACGTCAAAGAGCTCCGTCAGGCCGTCCTGAACGGGCCCAACGTCCACCCCGGGGCCTCCATGGTGATAAACGAGGACGGCAGGAGGACCATCCTATCCACTAACAACCTCGCACAGAGAGAAGCGGTTGCAAAGCAGCTCCTGACGCCGTGCCCTGGTCCTCATAAGATGCCCATGAAGATAGTACGGCGTATTCATCATCCGTTCATTTTAGCTGTTAGATGCTGTAGATGATAGATCTCTAGCATTCATTCCAGTCTTTTCATTGTCTGCTCTTTCATGTCTTTCCAGGTGAATCGTCACATAAAAAATGGAGACGTTTTGTTACTGAACAGACAACCGACTCTGCACAGACCCTCCATACAAGCCCACTGTGCCCGCATCTTACCCGGAGAGAAGGTTTGTTTGATTTAACTTACGGCAGAGAAGAGCCTTGGTTTTATTTCCACTGGTAGGAAGTACATCTTTATGGAGCTTCCCTAGTGATGTTGGCAGGGAGAAATATTATTGCGAGGGCATGAATTAGTAATGCATGACTACAAGATCAATATCCTGTGGCTGCAAGATACTGAATTTGTTGTTTATACTGACAGCAACAGGACGCTCTGTGCTATTGTGTTGCTGTGGTTAATGCCTCTTACAATGATCAGGACGTTGCTGTGTTTATAATATAATGAATGTGACTGACTTGTTACTCTTACATAAAATGAAAGCATTGTCTGTCGATGCTGTAAAAGCAGACACTCCTGACAGGTTACTCTCCTAAACTGTGACTTTTCATCTGCTTCACGAGTAGAATGCAACAAGTGGGCTGTCCGAGTCTCTAATTATTCAGTGTAATGAACTGGACGTCTTTCTGAATCTGTCTTTGAATCTTTTGCAGCTGCCGGACACACTTGCATCCTAATGTATCTGTGATTTATTGTGACAGGTGTTAAGGCTCCACTATGCAAACTGCAAGGCGTACAATGCTGATTTTGACGGAGACGAGATGAACGCTCACTTTCCTCAGAGTGAACTGGGCAGAGCGGAGGCCTACACGTTAGTCAGCACTGATCAGCAGTACCTCGTCCCAAAGGTTCGTATGTACAGTATGTGACACCTTGACCATCGCAACAAAACTGAAAACCAGTTGTCTAGCGTAGGCGCTCAATGAAATGCACTAATGTACTCCACTGTTTCTGTGTCAAAAGTACAAAAAAAGCAATACTCTTAATATGATCACAGTTCCCCATCTTTCAGGTATGTAGCGGTTTTTGTTTATACGTCCTTGCACAAAAAGTGAAACCCTTTTTTTTTCACTTTGACTTCAGGATGGCAAACCGTTAGCAGGTCTGATCCAGGACCACATGGTGTCGGGTACGAGAATGACTATACGCGGCTGTTTCTTCACCAGAGACCAGTATACGGAGTTGGTGTACAGAGGCCTGACTGACAAAATGGGCAGAGTGAAGCTGATGGCCCCAGCTATACTCAAACCACAGCCGCTGTGGACAGGGAAGCAGGTGCAGCACCATTTACCAACAGTTATTCCCACGAATAATTAAGTTTCTGGTTTTAGCAGGGTGTGGTTGATCCACAGCACATGACAGCGCAGTTCGTTGTGTTCAGACAAGGTTTGAACATGACTGTTTGCTCAGTGTGTATCGTATATTGTGTTGTGTCCTGCAGGTGGTGTCTACTCTCCTGCTCAACGTAATCCCACAGAAAGCTGTGCCTCTTAACCTGATGGGCAAGTCGAAAATCCCCAGTAAGGCATGGATCCAAGTCCCACCGCGAGCTGCTCCAGGATACAAACCTGAGAGCATGTGTGACTCGCAGGTACACACACACAGACACACACAGACACACACCCATCACGCCTCGCTCCTCCCCAACTCCACCCTCTTGTCCATATATGGTCACTTCTGACTTCAAAAAGTCACCATGGTGACGGTCAAACTTGAGAGTCATCAAACCAGTGGGTGACGTTACAGTGTCTATACCCACTTATGGACCTCTTGAGAATTCATGACAAAATGTGATACAAACATGTAATAGAGTCAGATGATGACGTTATGATCTTTAAAAACACTTTTCTGGCCATTTTTCAACACCAAAAATTGTGTCTAGGTGACAACAGCATCTTTGTCACCGTCACTGGACAGACATGGATGTGAACTAAAACTTGACTGGTTGGTGGAGGCATAAAGCCACGATGTGTTAAGTGTAGTTTTCTTTCATGGTCCTACCAGGTGGTGATTCGTCAGGGTGAGCTTCTGGTGGGGGTTTTGGACAAAGCTCACTACGGCTCCTCTGCTTACGGTCTAGTCCACTGCTGCTACGAGCTGTACGGAGGAGAGACGAGCGGCAAACTGCTCAGCTGTCTGGCCCGACTCTTCACCGCCTACCTGCAGCTGTACAGAGGCTTCACTCTGGGTAAACATCATCATGATGAGATAAAACACATTCTAGATCGTCTGTGGCCATTTGACAGAGAAATGTAAAGCTAAGAGGTGAGTGCTATGTGTTTTTTTTCTGTATGTGTAGGTGTGGAGGACATTCTGGTGAAACCAGGTGCTAACATGCAAAGGAAAAAAATAATTGACGAATCACTGCAAATCGGCACCAAAGTAAGTTTAGCACCCACTCATCATGTTGAAATGAAGCGACTGTCTCCTCTTCGAGGTCAGCATCTTCTGGAGCACCTTCAGAAATAGATTTAAAGTTTACTTTTATCCAAACACAACAACAATGTAAGGTTAACCTGCTGTTGAGGTGAATGTTAAAAATCGCAGCCTTGTCAAATTCAGTGCTTCCTCTTCAGTGGGCGCCACTGGCCAAAATGGCTGCTACAGTGAAGGTGTAGTTCATGGGCCTCACTGTGCTTCTACGTGGCCTCTGGGGATAAATATGTACTGCACACAAACCTGTAGAATCAAGGTCTGAAAAGGTGAAGACAACTAAAACCCTACAACTCTGCAACAGCCATGATGCTTCCTTAATGATGGGGAGGCTGCATTTTCTTCCCAAAATGAATCTAGTACAAAAATAGGATTGTATATTTCTTTCTGCCCCCCTCAGGCGCTCCAAGCTGCTTTCAACCTGCCCTCCAACGTGGATCAAACGGAGGCTCAGAGCCGCTGGCAGGACGCTCACCTCAACCCAGACCAGAGGGACTTCAGCATGGCCGACCACAAGTTCAAAGAGGTGGCCAACCAAGTGAACAACGACATTAACAAGGTAACTGTACCACCGACAGGGCTGCTGATGGTCCCGTGAAACACAGAATCATCCCACATTTGCGTTGTGGGTTGAACTCGTAGAGGATGTGTTTTATTCTGTATTTTCAAGAATCAGTTCAATGTCTGAACTGAAATGTTCCACAACTCAAACAGACAACGCACTTTTTAAATTTTAGTTCATTATAGTCTGCAGGTGTTTGTGTTACATGTTTGGAGCTGCTGGTAGCTGCAGTCAGAGATGTTCTCTGAACTCCGCTGCAGTCGACTGTCCCATGTAGTAAGCCTGGTTTTACCCAGATGCTTTTGCCAAACCCACTGCGCATAACACAAAGTTAGAGATCTTTTATGTTATTACAAGAAATGTAAAAGTATTGTCATGTGGATGAGTGGACACGTGTCTGTACCAGTAAGACACAGACATTTCCTTAACTCTAACAGACATTTTGTCAAGTTGTTCTTCCACGTTCCCTCTTCAGTTCATCATGTGATGCGTTATTTACCTTTTAAGTTGGATTATTGAAGCTGTAACACCGTGACGACTACATTGAAGTGAAATTCTACCCGCTGCTCAAAACAAAAGCTCTGTGTGAAAGAGATCCATATTTTAATACCCTCTCTGTAAAGTAGGGCTTCCCTTTTTCAGCTCAACACCCAAAACACGCCCAAACACCTAAATCTACATTTATAAACTAATTTTACACTACAACTAATGACAGAGGTGCCAAATCATGTTTTAAAAATAGAATACAATGTAATGGAAATTCCTGCAGTAAAATATATGATGACAAGGTGCCTTATTTCCATTTGAGGAAGTGGGCGACTTGAGACACTCATAAAATCAACATGATACTTAGTGAAAGTTCAAGCAGAAGTAATAAGAGCTAATGCACAGCACATTGTGCCTTGTTACTTCTGCCTGTACGTGTAATGTTAAACTGTGAATGTAAAAGCTCAACTCAACCCCGTTGCTCGGGCTTTTACTGCATTTTTCATCCACATTTTGATGTAAAACTGTCTCGTGTTCGTAGGTGTGCATGCCAATCGGACTCCACACCTCTTTCCCCGACAACAACCTCCAGCTGATGGTCCAATCAGGAGCGAAGGGGTCCACGGTGAACACCATGCAGGTATCCATCCACCTCCGCAGCTGTAACCCCGACCAGGTTCAGCTTGTTAGACGTTAACACCGTGTCGTGGTCCTGCTTTTCAGATCTCCTGTCTACTAGGTCAGATTGAGTTGGAGGGTCGCAGGCCTCCGCTGATGCCTTCTGGGAAATTCTTGCCGTGCTTTCAGCCTTATGACCCCGCGCCTGGTGCTGGGGGCTTTGTTTCTGGAAGGTTCCTCACAGGCATCAAACCGCAGGTACATGAGGAGTGCTGCGTGTTGGTGTTTGTGCTTAGAGGACAACCGTAAAACCTCTGTGGAGTTCTTTTGAATAGTGCTGAGATGCCTTAATATCTAACAGTCATCTTTTTGAACACAGGAGTTTTTCTTCCACTGTATGGCCGGCAGAGAAGGACTGGTCGACACGGCTGTAAAAACCTCTAGATCAGGATACCTTCAGAGGTAACGTCCACTTTACTGCAAAACACACCAGAGGAAACATGGGATTCCTGGTCACGTTACTGTGGCAACAACAAAAATATTGGATATCTAGAGTTGGAGTAACTGTATTACACGTTACTTCAAAATAAAATACACCGAGTATGAATCATCACTGACGGTGGTCGTACCACATCCTCGACCTCTTCATAAATGCTCTGTTTGCTCTGATCTCTTTGCAGGTGTGTTATAAAGCATCTGGAGGGTTTGGTAGTGCAGTACGATCTGACAGTGAGGGACAGCGATGGATCCGTGGTCCAGTTCCTGTACGGTGAAGACGGCCTGGATATTCCCAAGACTCAGTTCCTGCAGCCAAGACAGTTTCCCTTCGTAGAGGAAAACTACGAGGTAAAGCGACGGTAATCAGTGTGTAGGAAGTGCGCAGCCTTGTCAAATTCAGTGCTCCCTCTTCAGTGGGCGCCACTGGCCAAA
>JAPQRN010000002.1:1289049-1303393 GCA_037367275.1 Coranthus polyacanthus
AGTGTATGGTAAAATATGTTGCAGTCATCTTCCTGTACATTCACCCATATGTTCTGAAAGGAGGTTGTCCCTCTGCTGAGAGTCTGTACTGTGTTGGTTTCATGTAGAATTGCGCTGCTTCTGTCCTGCTGTTGTTTAACACCTGCTGAAACCCTGTTTGTGCGCAAAAAATATATTATTTACGTTTTTAGTTTTTATCTGATGTAAAACCTGCCAGACGGGGAGGTGCTGAAGATAACCTGGACCAGCCTCTCGTCTTCCTCCTGTCTGAACGACACCACCTCCACAAACTAACCTCTTTGAATGACACGACAGATAAACCATGTTCTGTTTCTTTGCCTCTTTGGAGCAGACACTCACTCTTTTGTTTTAGGGATCGGTGTCATGTGTCATGTGTCTTGTTTCTTGTGTCTTGTGTGTGTGTTTAGCCTCCGCCAGCTGCTGCAGTACAAGTGGCAGCGTTCCCTGTGTGATCCCGGTGAGGCGGTGGGTCTGCTGGCAGCCCAGTCCATAGGCGAGCCCTCCACCCAGATGACCCTCAACACCTTCCACTTCGCCGGCAGGGGAGAGATGAACGTCACCTTGGGAATACCTCGGTAACTTACCTCTCACGTCTTACCGGCCACTTATAAACTGATGATCCAGGACGTACACTAGTCCCATAGCAGCCTTGTAACATTTTCTGCCGTTTTATTCCTTTACACAAATCCAACAAATCGTTAGCAGTGAATGCGTGGCTTCCTGGCTACCATAAAGTGTATGGAATGTAACATCAGCAAACCTCTTGAATATTTCATATACTGCCTGTAGAGTCAAACTGCAATCACTCCTCAAACATTATAAATTAATTGTGAATCTCTTTATGTTTGACGACTGACCTAAGGGATAAAGTCCTCATGTATATTATGACTCCTTTGGGTTTTATGTTATATTTAAACCAAGCTACTTGTTACTGTGTAGAATATCTAAAAAGGCTGCAGTGGAGAACACACACATCCAGAGTTTTTTTGCTTCAAAGAGAATCATTGCGTGATAAATGTTAGTATTACTTCTCCGTTCCTTGTATCTACAAAGCCTCAATCATACACTCTTTCTATTTGTATTTGATTTGTCACACGGCATATACCATATATATCCTCAAATCGAGTCCGGGGGCTTTTATTTACCTTTACTGATGGAGGCACCAGGCCTTTATTTGAAGCAGGCTTGTATTTGAGAGAAGCCTTTATTTCGGTTTCCCCCTGTTTGAGAAGTTTAATTGGTCATATTTTACTGCAAAGCGTCATTTTGACCCAAGCCCGTTGTCCCTGTTAAAGTTACTGCTTTGCAGTAATACTGACGCCTGGCTAGTATTGGATGCCTGTATTTTTTGTTGAGAAAATACGTTATTACACAAAGAGCCACTGTATAATACAGTAGCAAGGAAAGAATATAATACAGTAAAAGGTGGGAGAAATGCTCTGACAAGAAGGCTTGTGTTAACTACACAAACCGCAGTAACCTCTGAAGGAGACGCTGTGTAGTGCAAAGTGTGACTACAGAGCTTTCAAGATACAAAACACAGGCTTACCTCACATACCTACCACGACCACGAGGAAGGCCATTCTCACCAACCTCGTCCGTCTCTTCCATCCGTTTTCATTTGTCCTCTGTGTTTCTGTGTCTGACAGACTGAGAGAGATCCTGATGGTGGCCAGCTCCAACATTAAGACTCCTATGATGAGTGTCCCAGTACTGAACACCAGAAAGGCTTTAAAGAGAGCCAAGACACTGCGAAAGAAGCTCACCCGGGTCTGTCTGGCTGAGGTAAGGATGGCCTTCATTTGTTTTCTTGCTGTCTTTAATACCAGTCTATAATTCTCTTTCAGGCGTGTTTGGTTTCTTTTTCCTCGTCTTCACGTGTCAGTGGTAGTTGCTAGTGTTGTGGTACTCTAGTAGTCTGGGTCTTGAAGGTTTTGAACTGTATTTTTACTTGGCCTCATTACACTGATTTGATGTGATGCAAAAAAGGAATTTCAAGAAAGCAAAACATCATTATTTCTGGGAAAAAAATAACCTTGTCAAGCACATTTTTCATTAGAAGAATAATCTAATTTTTTTAAAAGTACATCTAACTTTGTTGCTAACACAATGGTTTGCATAATATCCCAGCAAAGGAACAAGATTGTTTTCCTTATTTTGCATGACACCACTTGCACAACTTCTCCATCCAAGAATAGCAAATTTGAACAGAACTGTGTTTTCCCTGCTTGTGAAAAGCACAACTTGCTTAAATGCATTTTTTCCCTATTATAGACTTTCAGTGGCTAAACTGGCTAAACTATTGTAGTTTTAAAACGTCTCCCAAGCAACATGCTGAGGAAGAACATTTGGCTTCTTTCTAGTAGGTCTGTTTTTGTAGTGTTGCCTCATTTCTTAGGTGCACATTTTGGAGGAAGTGCTGCAGCTTGTATCTGGATGAGTCACTGGATCAGACTGATATTGTGTAATAATATTTGGCAACCTGAACGACAAAGTGTTATCCAACAGGAGAAAGCTCACAGTCGTATGTAAATTCTGCAGTGCGGTGCTTACTGCGACGACTGGGGTCACGTCAAAGACAATTAGTGTAAGTGACGCTAGCAGAGGTAACTAGATAACAGTCTGCCTCACCACCAAACTCTTCAGAAATCTCTTCACCCTTCATCAAAGAGGTGTGGTGAATATTAGCTCTATATTAGCCACCCATGCTTTACGTTTCAGGGCACTACTTTCAGTTGCTTCCCAGTTATTTGGTCTTGGTCTTGACTACTACACTAGCAGCTGCCACCTTTTTCTCTTCTTTGACTTTCTTCTTTTCTCTCTTTTGTTGCATATTCTTACACTAATTGAGTTTTTTTTTCTGCACGTTTCATAGTCCGGCATTGTGTGAAGAAGTGATGAGTCAAAACTTTTGTGTGTGTGTGCGTGCGAGCAGGTGTTGCAGAAGGTCAATGTCGTAGAGACGCTGCGAATCGAGAATCACCACAAGATGCGGACCTTCAAAGTCACCTTCCACTTCCTGCCTCATGAACGTTACTGTGATGATAAGCTGCTGTCGCCCCATCAGATCCTCCACTATATGGAAACTAGGTGTGTGTGCTTTTAATTCCCTTTTCCCGACTTATTTAATCGAACTGACCTCCCATCTTCGCTTCTTCACACTTGTTGTTGTCTCGTTTGCTCTCTCAGGTTTTTCCGTCTCCTCCTCGAAGGCATCAAGAAGCGCAGCGCCAAACTGGCCTCCATCGCCGTGGAGACGAGGAAGGCCACGCCCAGAGATAAGGACAATGATGGAGAAGGGACAGCCAGCGGAGCAGGGGTTTGTTTTGAATTAACTTTCTTCACATAAGTAAATGTTGTTAGTTGATCTTTGTGTCACTTCTTCGTTGCCATTTCTCAGTTGGATGACGGGGAGGGAGAGGAGGACAGAGAGATTGTGGACGACGAGGGCAACGAAGGAGACGCTGATGCCTCAGATGCAAAGCGAAAAGACAAACAGGAAGAGGAAGTACGAAGCTCACACAATCATTTCTCTGTTAACTAACCACAACACTCTGTTAAGCACAACTAAGCACAATTATGTGTAATGATGTGTAAAAAATTAAGGGTAATACAAAAATATCTGCCATCTTGCTCTCTTTTTGTAATATCAGGTGATTATGAAAATGTTGAACCTACTAAACAACTAAAATAATTGACTAAAATACATGGTTTTTCATTGAGGACTGTGACCTTGGCTGATTCTATCAAATAAAAAAGAAAACAATCTATTCATCATTGAATTAATGTTGTTTTCTGAAATTTTTTTAAGTGTAAATGTCTTGCGTAATAAAATGAAGAGCAGTGCGTAGGAAACATTTCAACTTTAATTCTCTTTATTTCCCTTTTTTGCTCTTCTACTTTTTCAAACAGGAAGGGATGCATTAAAATAACCAGAAATACTGGATTTAAAAAAGGATGAGCTGACTTTGCGTTCATCTCTGTTTCATCTGCAGGTTGACTATGAGAGTGAGGAGGAGGAGGAAGAAGGAGGAGGAGGCGGCAGCGGCGGCGGAGATGATGGTGACGAGAATGAAGACAAGGATCAGGGGGAGGAAGAGGAGGACGCTGTGGAAGAGCCTCATCCAGCCCCAGAGTCTGCAGGAGTGAAAGCAGACAAGAAAAGCAAACGAGCGCAGAGAGGAGGAAAAGGAGACGAGTCCCAGAGTCAGATGAGAATCAATGCTGTTTTGCAGTCCAACTCGGCCATAGAGAGATATAGTTACGATGACCAGAATGAACTCTGGTGTGAGGTATATATTACATGAACTCATTCCCTTGAACTTTTACATTAGACACGTCACATGTCAGTTTTATCGTCAAAACCCCTTCAGTAAACAATATGACGCTGAATCCATCCAACAAATATGCATCGAGAATTTGGAAGTTTGACATTTCACAAATACAGTGCAGTGAGTGAAGGTCATGTAATTATTGTTTAAAGTGCAACAGCCTCATGATATGCATCTGCCCATTGCTGTCATGTTAACATCCTACTTTACACCGTTTATACTGCCAGTACCACTACAATATTTGAATGTGGACTAGAGTTAATATACCCTGAACGAAAAAGCCCAGATTGGACAAACCAAACTCTTTCTAATTCAAGACTATTTAAATGATGTGACAACGATTCTCGTTTATTTATTTTAGATTAATTTATCTTGTTTTAGCTTGGCTTAATTTAGCCATTGAAGGGCCGCTGTTGTGGGTTTGCAGTAGCTGACGTGTGCATACATTAACTTGCTGAGTTTGTCCTTAATAAAAGTCCATTTATGTATTAAGCTCACCAATAGCTGATCATCTGATGTCTTCAATAACAACATATATACTTGCAAACACAAATTAAGCTTTGCATATTTCAAAGCGTCATGTTGTCCTGTGGCGCGTTGGCATCTCTAGCTTCTTTACACTTCCTTAAATACACTCAATCGTTGACACAAACGAGGCACCACATGGTGGTTAGAGGTGTAAACAAGAACACAAGAATTAACCAAACATGGCTCCTAAGTTGTGTGTCGTGTTTGTTTTTTTTCTTCTTAGGTGGACCTGGTTTTGCCAGTGAGCAAGGTACACTTTGATCTAACCTCAGTTCTGGCCACCCTGGCCAAGAATGCGGTCATCGTGGAGACCAGGGGCCTGACTCGCTGCTTGTTAAGTGAAACCACAACAAAAACAGGAGAAAAAGAAACGATTCTGAACACTGAGGGCATCAACATACACGAACTGTTTAAGTACAGTGACGTACGTAGACATCGTTCTTTGTATTGCCTTGTTTTATCCAAGTCAGCTGTTCCGTTGTGTCTCAACATTTGGGATGTTTTTCCCCCAGATTTTAGACACCAACAGACTCTACTGCAACGAGGTCCATGCCATGGCTAAGACCTATGGAATTGAAGTGGCTCTGAAAGTCATAGAGAAGGAGATCAAAGACGTCTTTGCTGTTTATGGTACATTTACACACAGTTAAAACAAGAGAGAATTAGATCTATTTTTATAATAGATCTAATGTTGTCTCTATTTGTCCCTGTGCCTCCAGGTATTGAAGTGGACCCCAGACATCTGTCACTGGTTGCGGACTACATGTGTTTTGAGGGTGTATACAAGCCGTTAAACCGACACGCCATCCAGTCCAACTCCTCCCCTCTGCAGCAGATGACCTTTGAGACCAGCTACAAATTCCTCAAACAGGCGACCATGCTAGGTGAGGGATGGCAATGTAAACAAAGTACAGGTTAAAAAAGTCCAACACTCTCATCAGCCTTCGCATTCTTGATAAAGTGAAGGCTGATGACGGCGCTGAAGGGATGTTAAAGCTCTTAGGGATCCTCTTTGTTTTTCAGGTTCACACGATCAGCTGGTGTCTCCTTCAGCCTGCCTGGTTGTCGGGAAGGTAGTAAAGGGTGGAACAGGGCTATTTGAACTGAAGCAACCCCTTCAGTAAAAGAGACGCTGCCGTCAGACACCGAACTCGATGTGTGTGATCAATAAGGAAACTTTGGGTGGAGTGACCCCATCGCGGAGCTGGAATACATTAATTTGAACCGGACTAAGCTGAACTGAGGATCTGACAAAGAGCAGTTCATTTCCTGCCAATTGTGATAGATGCAAGAAAGCAACTTGTGAGAAATGTTCACTTAATGTAATAAAATACGTTTAATGAAACAGTTAAAGCATAGATTTAAAAATGAATGTATTTCAGCCCTGATAAAGTTACTCCTGTTTTCTACTGGAGATGTGTGTCACTGTATATAAAGGTAAATGACGAACAAAAAGCTTCAACAAATAAGTTGCATAATTATTGTTTCTCCCTGTATTTTAATATTAAAGTTTAAGAATGTGTATCAAGGGTATTTAAGAGTTTGTATATCTGTTATCCAGTAACATTTTGGCTTTGTTATTGTTGGAGGAAAAGATTACAGTTTAACTTTTAGGAATTCTATTGGCCAAGCTCAGGGACCCAAAAAAATAATAATTAAAAGACATTCGTGTTCCACCGTGTAAGGTCAATAATCTAGACCTTTGAGTGATTTACATTTCAGGAGTGAAGCTTATGAATAGAGGTTTCATAACCACATGTTGTGTGACAAGCTGGGACTGTGGTGTGTTTTTTTTAAGACAAAGTCCAAACTAACAGGTTGGAGGATGACTTGAAGTACACACAGTAAAAAAGTAATATTAAAAAAATGTGCTCAAAGTGTATGGTTAGAAGCAGTGTAGCCTAGTCTACAATGTAATTAAAGCATAAGCGTAGTATTCCATCATTCCGTGGTTTATAGTTCTTGTGGGGGATGATCATGCACTGAAGACATGATGAAATTCAATTTAAAAATGTTTTATTTTAACGTGTATTTTAGCACAAATACCAGACCTGCCGACCCATCTACAAACCTACTGATACATTTTCAAACTGTAATTTGCGTTTTATTTATCCCTTTTTATTTCAATATGTGTGAAATAACTAATCTATCATGAATGTCATCGTCTACATAAATGAATAGAAACAAATACCAGAGACCGACGTTAAGGGACGGATGAGGGCTTTTATTGTGAAAGTGCGGAAATGCCGGTGAGTTTCTCGGCCGCTGATTGGCTGCTCACTCTGCAGAAGCACGATAAAGTGATGAATATGTTTGGGATAAATATCTGAACAGTTCTTGTGTTACGGTATCCGTCATGGCGAAGCGCTGCCCATGGAACAGTAAGGACATGTTATTACTTAGGAATAGTAAATAACCGTTAAAAGGACACGCGTCCGTGTTTGAATGAAGCGGCGCAGACGGTAACTCGTGCGGTCCGCATAGCTCTCTGGTCCGCTAACCTCAAGCAATAACTGCGAACGGTCTGAGTCCGCATCGCGACGACTGGCACGAAATAACTCGAAAAAACACCGTCGTTTTGTCTGTTTTTTTTTAACCGTTGCCGTGGTTGCCTAGCGGGTCGTTTTGTGTAACTAACAGACCACGCTAAATAATCACAGCATTTCAGTGTCTCCCCGGTTTTTGTGCGGTAACGTTATTTGAGATTGACGCTAAAAGCCGGAGCCCCGTTTGCGTGACATTCCTTATTGTTTCATGGAGAATTTGCCGAACAGTCAAACTTGTTAAACACAAACGGCACAAATTCCCGCCGAGGATCTCGTCTAAAACGCAGATGAACGGTCGCGATGCGGTACCTGGACACATGCGGTAGTGTTTGCGTTATTCGTGCGGGACAGTAAGCGGTTCACAGTCAACGCTAGGTTACGAGCTTTTTTTTTTTTTTTGATAAAACGAGGAACTTTCGTGTAATTTTCTACTTTTGAGTCAGGAGGAACATTCCGCAGCGTGGTGTTTAAACGAACTGTTATTTTAACCAAACGGAGACACTTTTCAAGAGACTGAGTTGCGGGTTTTCTTGTGCGGACGTTGTAAACTGACGCTAGTTACAGCTAGCTTATGAACACTTAGTTAGCTATAACTTCTGCGTTTCTTTTTCGACTCGTTCGATAAAACCTTTTCTTTTTTTTATTATTCATTTTTTATTTTTAATTCCATATTCCAAACAGGTGTGTAATAAAAACCACTGTGTTCCCGCTAACTGAAAAAAAAAAAAGCACCGCTCGACTGTGTGCGCAAAATTCTGCGTTAAATTGACCCAAAACGTAGCTAATGATTAGCTCCGGGCTGTTGACTGGACGTGACCCCCTCCCTCCGTGTGTCCAGGATCGGATCCCTGAGAGCCAGAGGCCTTCAGCCTGGAGCAGAGAACCCGGAGGACCTCCCTGTATCTGGCGTGAATGAGAGCAACATGAGGCTGTCCATGCGCTGGGGAGCACATAACAGGTGATGTTCAAGTAACACAATGACTCCCACTGTTCTCCCTCAACTGTGGGACCACTGTTAAGCTCTTAAAGCAGGACGTCAGGGCTTTTATCTGAGTCGCAGCTGGTTTGTTTCTGTCCACTTTGCCTCGTTTTTAAGTTGTATTTTAAGCAATAACAGCTGCTCTGAATGTGCAGATGCATCAGTGAAACTGCTGCAGAAAGGATTGAAGTTACACTGCACTAGAACTCACTATAGAAGAACAAATTCAATGGTTGTGTCCTTGTAGTTTGCATTGTGTCCAAAAATGTGCTCAAAGCAGGAAACGGAATATTTCTAACAGCAGGAAGAATGGGACGGACGCTCTTTTAATGTATTCAGAAAGAAAAGAATAACCTGGACATACTTGAATAGGAGCGGTGTGTATTTGTATAGAAAAGGAAAATCACACTTTACGCTTTCACTTCCTCAAACATTATAGATAAAAATATCTCTTTTGTAGTTCAGCTCCACTCTGACCTCGACCGCAGCAGTTTAAGGAAACTTAACATTTGTTTCGTTCTGTGGTTATACATTTTTACCCTAATTAAAATGTGTATTTTGGCTTTTCATACAGTAGCGAAACAGATGAGATCATTAAAAGGAGGGAGGGATTAGCAGGCTCTACTATGTGTAATATCTCAACCATTACTGTCATTGCATTTGTCATCAGCTCCAGGAAAAGTCTCTAATTAATTGTTCGTCCATTTAGCAAGATGCCTTCCTGACTTCTAAGTGCTGAACGGAGCAGGATTCTTGTTTTTGTTTGTTGTTTGTTTGTTGCACAGTTTTTCAATGTAACAATATTACGTCTGTCTTAAATAACTGTGTTTTTGTTTGCTTGTAATAAGCACAAATTGCTAAACATTTAGCCTTTTTTCAATTTTTTTCCCCCACAATCTGTTTATTGGAATTTTCACATAGAACAAATAGAATAGAATACAAAAATATTTTGTCGGTACAATATCAAGGTAGTAACTAAACTAAACCAAGACATTATGGTCTTTCAGTAGCTGTTGTTGAAGTTTTAAGAAATCGAGCCACAATGTGCTTTTACTTAATATGGTCGTATATTAAGTAGTAATAGTAATATATAGTTCTATTTAATTGAGAATATTTGCCTTCTTTGTTGCTGTTTTTGCAGCGTATGCAATACAAGCTTTAAAGCCTCTGAGAAGTAAAAATGAAAGGAGCTGAATTCTGTGCTTTGAGCTCAGTGACCCGTGACGTTATTTGCATATAACATATTGAAAAGTGCAGTGTTTCAGAAGTGACTTTCATTTTAATGTGGCTGCGGAGCTTTGGGTAATTGTTATTTTTCTGATTCTATAACCAGTTCTTCTAAAGTATCTATACTCAGTTTAGTTGTAGATAACATTAAAGGTAAATTGCAGTGTTTAGATGTATGTTTGCAGCGGCGGTGACTTCCGTACTGTGGTGGTGCACCACTGGTGAATGAATGCAGAGGAAACACTGGCAGTGGTTGTACATTCCCTCTGTGCAATGTGTGTATGTTGTCATAGTAACATACAGAGGGACACATGGCGACTGGGCTTCACCGAGAAAATCACAATGTCAGAACGATTAACTGTAACTTTCAGGCTGAATGGGGATGTCGTAGAGTTGTGTAGTCATCCGTATCGTTTTAAATATCTGCCAGTTTCATAAGACTAGTCGACTGGTTTCCACCCAGAAGCCTTTTCACTTCTTAACCAAACAGGACAAGAGTAATTTCAAACCGGGAAGGCTTTGTTATTTCCTTAAAAGGATTTAAAAAGCACACTTTGGTTTTTACAAACGGGGTACTAAGTCAAGAGGTTGCGTTAGATTTTCTCATTTCTCACAGCTGTTGAGTCTAAACAGGTAAATACAAACCATCCTCCTCAGGGATCGAATCACGATGGAAAATACTGGGTTAACGTGACCCCGGTTTCAGTCTTGATTCAGGCAGGACTTTTTCTCAACAAATCCAAGAAGAGTCACATTTTATTAAGATATTAGGGCTGTAACTAACCATTAATTTAATAATTGCCAGCTAATGGATTAATCACTGCAGCTTCAAAAGACACATCGATTTAGATTAGATTAGATTAATATTTAATGTATAAGTTGTAAACTGTTTTGCAGCTGAAGCTGTATGTGTTTGTGCATACTTTCCCGTCTTAAAGCTGTGGCCTCCTTGCAGACGTACAGAACAATGCTCTAACTAAATGGATGTAAGCTTCAGTTGGTTTACACCTCCCCCACTAATCTGACTTCATGCTCTTCAAACTTCACACATTCTTCTGATACAAGGTGTTTCAAGTTTTGCTTTCAGTGGTGTCCGCCTATGAGCAGTTATAAACATAATCTTTATCAGGCTTCTCTTTCTAACCACGTGTTTCTATGTTTAAAATGTTTCTGTCTCGTTCTGTCCGTTACTCGTTGCTTATTCTCATCTCACACTCTGTCTTCACCGCTTGCGCTCTGCAGTCAGTTTGTCGTTGTTGTATCTTCTCAGCATCGTTTTAAGGTTTAGAGGCAGCGCCCATGTCGTTTTGGGCTCCACCTAAACCAAATGAATGTAAAATCAATGCGCAGAGCATCGAAACTCACTGACTTTACCTTGATCTGGTGATAATAATAGTCCAAAATGATGTGAAATTCAATATCAACCTAGGTGTTGTACAAACATCGTGGAAATGCCGATATGAACATGAATAAACTGGAGAATGTGAGGACCGTCAGTGTTGACAGCTTCAAAGCATCAAAGCGAAAAAGGACAAGAATGTGAACAGTGACGCATACGTACGGTACGTTGGAAACGGTGTCACCTGCACCTGAACCCCCCGTCCAGAAAAACTGACATAGACCTGTGTTCAACACGTACACTAATGTATACATGTGATTAGTAATGATAATAACTCTAAAATGTATTTACAGCTTTAAAAACTGCAGTGACAGACCAAGCAAAAACAGAAAGTACAACACTGAAAGGCTAAACAAACACAAGACGGAGTTTAAGATGTGAGAATGTAAGGAGTAAAATGACAATATGAATAAATACAATGAAATAATAAACAAATAAATGAATCCAGAACGAGAGCACTTGAAAGCAATAAAGAACTGAACTAAATAAACTCAGAAATCCCATACTTGACTGAACAAGACAAACAAAAAATACAATTTTTTCTAATTCATCGTTGAAATTATTATTCAGACCCTAATGGTAGAGTTTTAGATTGTGAGATGGAGATCCTTCACTGCAGTAGAAGTACAGATATGTGTGTAAAAAAAGAAGTACTGATTCAACTTCTTTACTGCAGTAAAAGGGCAAAATAACAATAATAATTCTTCTCAAATGCATTGTAACTAACAGAAGGAGCCTGTTTTGTAAATGTAAGGAGTAGAAAGTACAGATATTTGTGTTAAAATGTAGGGAATAAAAACAAAAAGTTGTTAGAAAAATAAATACTCAAAGTACAGATATTGAAGTACAGTAACAAAGTATTTGTATTTAGTTTCTTCCCACTTCTATGAATGAGACAGTTTTGAGATGTATTAGAGTATTAGAGCAAGCAAAATGAATTTAATTTAATGAATTTAATTCAAGCAAAAATATAAAAAATGAACACAATACCAGATCGTTAATGTCAGATTAAGATGATAAACGTCTGGTTGTCAGTTAATTAATACAAAGCGTCTGAGGAGGCATCGAGTTCAGTAACGAGTCAATGAGTCAGAGAATCATTAATGTAAAATATCACTGCAGCTCCAACCATTAGGATTCTCATGGTCACCGTGAACATGTCCTCAGCCCAAGTCAAAACCTCAATAAATCCATTATCACAATTAAAAAAACAAAAAGACAGTACAAGCAACGTTAAAGTAGGTACATTTAAACCGACCTGGCTCCATTTAAACCGGTTCACAGCTGGTTCCTGTTCCTGAATAATAATA
The DNA here is from genome assembly GCA_037367275.1 of Coranthus polyacanthus. Classification (NCBI taxonomy): domain Eukaryota; kingdom Metazoa; phylum Chordata; class Actinopteri; order Kurtiformes; family Apogonidae; genus Coranthus; species Coranthus polyacanthus. The sequence continues at coordinate 1,301,391 of JAPQRN010000002.1, forward strand.
ACAACAACAATAATAGAAAATCAAAATAGATATTAAATAAAGAAGAGAACGGCGAAACATTGGCTGCAGACGTTAATAGAGAAGTAAGTTGAATCATTGGCTGCATTTATGTCCTTAAAAGTAGTTCTTTAGTCTTCAGTCTTTCAGTTTGTATTTTTTATTTTATTTTTGCTTTAATTTTAGAAGTAGTTATATTTCTATTTTGAGGCATTGAATAGTTTTTGAATAGTTTTGATTTAGTTTTAGAGTTAGTTTTTTTTCTTGTGACTTGTGAAGCCATCTGGGTTTTCTTGTCTGCAAATGTGAGTCAAAACTCTGGCAAAAGACACATGAAATGTCTGCTTTTACAGATTTAATGAATAAAATAAGCTGTATTTAAATGAATGACAACAACAGCCCAATTTTCTCAAGTAACAGAAATTAAGAACATCTGATGAAAAGCAATAAAAAAAAGAACTAATATTTCAAGAATGGAATATGAAAAGGTCATGTTGGGCTGTTATGTTGAATTTCTACTGAAAAACACAGGCGGTTTATTAATTATTACTATTTTGTGCAGAGACGTTTTATTCTTGGACACCATTAAACGTAGACATTGGGCGGATGGGTGGAATTCTATTTGGTTTTAGTCTGTTTTGCGACGTTCAATGTAGTTTCTATTTACATTTGGTGTAGTGCAGCGGTGAGTCCAAGAGGGACAGTTGCCAAGGATCTTATATACTCTATTGTCTTGTTACTGGCTCAATGATTTCCTTTGTGCTCAGGGACCAAACTGGGACCCAGACTGTAGGACATGGTTTCCTGTTTGACCAGGGCAACTACCCTCTGTACTCGGGCAAATGGAATGTCTAATAAGTCATCCCATCGGCCAAGTGAAAAATAAAAGATATGTCTTCATGAATTGTTTCATATTGAAAACAGTCATTGTTGCTGCGATCCATTCACTGGCCACGCGTCACGACTACGACGACACTTAAAAGGCGGCATCATGTTTTGTCACTAGAGTTGGTTCAGAGGCAGAATGTTTGATATGTGAAAGAAAACTAAAAACGCAACTTACGCAGCTAATCATGCCACAAAACAGAAACAGAAGGAGAAGCTCTGAAACTGTCTTCAAACTTAATTTCCAAGCTGAGTAGTTTTACAAAGTAGTCGACCATCCAGGAATTGGCAGCAGAAGTTAGCTACAGGTCACAAAGCCTTTCTCTGATGGTGATTTTTTACAGACCGTCCATATTTATGACATTCAATGTGCTGTGGTGCATATGTGACACGTTGCTTGATGTAAGCTCATTTAATAGTTGATACAGCATTTAAGTGGATTGTTTTTTGTCAGTAAAAGTCAGCTTTTTAACAGAAAGTGCTTGTCTTTTGAAACACAGTCCTTCTGAGCTGGGAAGTGGTTTATTGTGATTCAGGTCAACTCTACGTAGGATAGTGAGGCTCTGCAGAGCGACGTTGCTCAGTCCCGCTTTGAAGGGAAAAATGAGTCTTACCTTCAGTTTGACTCTGAGTTTCAGTTCAGGGTCAGTTTCTGGCACCTCACTGTGTTCAGTATTTAGACACTATTTATTCCCATGGCATTTCTTGTGAACACAAAACTGTTACTAGTCATAACATATGTGTGTTATCAGCTAAATGTTCCACATTCTAACAGACCTCTATGTCTCTCTGTGTGCATGTGGCTCTCCACTTCCCCTCCAGGCGTCTGTTGGTACTGGTTGTGGTTTTAGGTTTGGTGGGTTTGGCAATTGTCTCTCTGCCACTATTTGAGACAGGAACTAGCACACAGTTGGACTGGCACGTCGACCCCGCACACAAACAGGTAAGGCAGCGGCTCTTACACTCCTTTAACCATGGGGGGGCGCCTTCCACTGTAAAGCAAAACAACAGCTGATCTGTGTTGATCCAGGGTAAAAAAAACTGCACAACCTTTACATGGTGTTTGTAACTGCTGACCTGCAGTTTACGAGTGCTATAGTTTGCAGTTTCCTTGAAGCATC
>JAPQRN010000002.1:1315593-1337763 GCA_037367275.1 Coranthus polyacanthus
GAGCACGAATTCAGAAGCAATGTTTAATATAATGCAACGGATAAAAACCCAACAAATGCAAAACGATGCTGATAATTGTACAAATGTTGAAGATGGGATCTGATCATCGGTTTCTGGTCTACTGTCATGTATTCCTTTTACACCTGATGCGATCAGCGTTGTGTTTGCTATCTGTTGTGTGATCCCTGGCGTCTCTCAGTTTGTATTAATACTGGAAACTGGACCAAAGGTCATCGTGTTCTTCCTCAAGGTTTACATGTTTCCCCCAAAACACCTCAGAGTCTGTAATCTGTGTCTGAACACATCAGCTCTGTATGTTTGGTCTGTTACCTCATCTGTGTGAGTGTGTAAATGTTCCAGCAGTGAGAACCTTATTTCCTCCTTCACCTGTGACATACACTCACTCACCTGCCATGGGAACGTTACACCTGACACCTGCTAATCTCACCCAGAGTAAATCTGTTAAACGCGTCATATGATCTTGTTATATTCTGTAGTAAAGTAATGCGAGCTGTGTCTGAACCGCGTAGCCTGTTATTATTGTGTTGTTGTAGATGTATTAAATGCTGGGGTTCTCTGAAGCTGAGTAGGCATCGATACCGCGGATACCCTCGTTTTGCAGGTGCCTGGCCTTGAGTGGCCTATGAATGGATGAAAACATTTCACATCTGTGCACATTGTGTCTCCTGAGCTGTCAGCCTCTTTTCAATCTAATCTGCTTTAGTCAGATTTGGCTACATGCCGAGAATGTGAGTGAATGGATCCTTAAGGTCTGCAACTTCGCATCCAGGACACAAAGTCTAACAGCCGCTTGCCCTGATGAAAGACTAATCATCTGTGCATCTATACATCCTGTATTTTGAGCTCATTCAGAATGCTAGGATGTAGGAAAACCTGAAATGTGCACAATAAAACTGTTCAATATGATGACGTTGACATGATTCGCCACCAAATTTACAACAAATAATCTGACGACAGAGTAGCTGGTTAGCAGGGGCTTGCTTTGATTGGCTCCATCTGAAAATATTTGCGTGCTGACTGTGAAAGCATGTTGTGTTTAAATAAAAATGTTAAGCGCAAATGTTCATGTCGCAGTGACTATGAAAGTACGATTCATGGGTTAACACAATACGATGAATTTACTTTGCTTCGGAGAAAAGCATCTATGTTATTTTTGTGTTTCTTTTCAGACTGTTCTGACCCCGTTTCTCTGTGCTAAACTAAAATCTCAATCTGAGGTTTTGTGATATCATTAATAGTTTGATACTCATGATCTATTGTGCATCTTTTTCAAAGTGTGATATGGAAACATGAAGGTATCTCTGCTCATATTGTGAAAATGGATTTATTTTAATTTTATTTGCAGCTGTAAACGAGGGTTAAATCCACGCTTGAAGCTTGTCTTAACTAATCCAAAGCTGAACATTCTCATGTCCTGACACGCTTTGCATTCGTCTGTCTCTAGGTCCCGTCTTGGCCTGCGTCTCTCCACACACTCCACTCTATAACACGGGTCCACTGTCCACTCATACCTCTCCACAGGCGTCATGCTGAGTCCGGAGTTCTTGCAGAAGCTGGGGCTGCCAGATGTGGAAGATGTCAGCCAGTACCTGAGAAGTCTGTCCACCCCCACGTTAGTCAGCATGGGGGCCGTGGCTGCCGCGACCACGTACTACCTGGCGACGCGGCCCAAGGCCCTCCCACCAGTCTGCGACCTCCACCTGCAGTCAGTCCCGGTTCAGGTCGGTCGGAGAGCCGGTGTCTTCATGTTACGACAGCAAAGTCAGAGGCTAATTTTAGCAACGGATATGTAAAGGGACTTTGAAGCTCTTGATGTGCCCCTGGGTACTGGGTGTGGTGTGCAGTTCAAACCATTACACCTGCAACAATCCAAGCCACAATGCTACTATTAACACTATGACTGTTAAAGGTGTAGGTGTTCAGTTTAATTCAAGTCCAAAAGCAGAGCAGTGCCCTTTTCGTTACAGCACATGTTGAACCATCATTCCACGAGTAAATAATATTTTTTATTATGAATTCTTGTATCCGTCTGAAGCAGCCCGGTCCAGAATTCAGCTAAAGTCAAACTGCAGCAGCGACTGAAGCTTCTCTTGGGCTTTTTCATCAAGTCTTCTCACTCCTTTTTTTTTTTTTTTGTAATCAGGGAGAAGACTTGGCACGACGTTCAGTGCTGCTGAAGGAAGACGGTCACATGACACACATGTACCACGACGCCAAAACGATGTACGAGTTCTTCCTCAGAGGGGCCCGCGTCTCCAGTAAGTTGTAAATCATAAGATTATGAGTGTGATCAAGTGACTTATGGAACCACACGAGTGGACAATGAGTCGTGACACATTAGTACAACTGTAAGTGAGGTCCAGTTTTTCTTTTACTGTCCCGTCTGCAAGGTTGTACTTTTAAGGGATGTACTTTTTAGTAAAATATCCTCCATTTATGTTGGTTTCTTTGGGTGGGAATGATCATTAAATAAAACTCCAGGAAGGAAGTGTTTTTTGTAGGAGAAGACTCAATATTTTGTTGTTGCTGAATAGACTGTTCTCCTAAAATCCTGTCTTTTTTGTTTTGTTGTTTTATTTTCACTGCCCTTGGCCTCTCACCCCTTCTTTCTCTCTGTCCTTTGATCCTCCAGATTATGGTCCATGTCTGGGCTCCAGGAAACCTAAACAGCCTTATGAGTGGATGTCCTACAGAGAGGTAAGAGTTCCCATAAGCAACCCGTCTTGTAAAAAACACTACAGTCTGCAGCTGGAGGGCAGGAGTGTTTTCAGCATCGTGTACAGCTGACACAGACTTATATATGTGTGTGTCTGTGTGTGTTAGGTCATAGAGCGAACAGAGAATTTGGGTTCAGCGTTTCTTCACAGAGGACACTCGAAGACCACCGACCCCTACATCGGCATCTTCTCTCAGAACCGACCTGAGGTATGAATCTGTACAACACAACATTTACCTGAAACTGTAGCCAAGAAGCATCTTCTAACAGAGGTTAAGCATCAGTGCAACACGTGTCATAACTGGACGGATGGATGGATGGTAAATCACAAACCATATCCTGTTGATCCTGTCTCTGGTTTCAGTGGACCATTACTGAACTGGCTTGTTACACCTACTCTCTGGTGTCGGTGCCTCTCTACGACACGCTGGGAACCGAGGCCATCTCCTACATTATAGACAAAGGTACAGCAGCAGCAGAAATGCTACAAATGGAAACGTGCAGTATTTTCCATTGCCTCGGTTGCACATACATGTAGAGAGCCACTCACCCCTTTGACCCGCTCTGTGTCGCCTTCGTGCAGCTTCTATCTCGACCATCGTGTGCGATGTCGTGGATAAAGTCGAGATGGTGCTGGAGTGCGTTAAGGACAAGAAACACTGTGTGAAAACCATCGTTTCCATTGAGCCGCCGAGCGTCGAGCTGGTCAGCAGAGGCCACCAGGCTGACATCCACATCCTCAGCCTGCAGGAGATGGAGGTTCATTCTTCTATTCTCAGTCCTTTCTTTTCTCCTGCTTTTCACTTGCACTGATTTTTCTCATTTCTTTGCTGGTCGTTACTCAGTGTCTTTGATGTTTAGCTTTTTGTTTTGTCTTGCTTTGTGCGTTTGCTTTCTCCTGTTTTCTTCTGTTTTCTTGATCCTGACCTACATGTATTGTGTTTTTGTGTTTATTCCTTAGGCAATCGGCAAGGCCAACCATCACCCACCAGTGGTGAGTAAATATTGATGTCAGAGTTTCTGTGGATGCTTAAGAAGAACCAAATGAATTTTAAACAGTTTTTTTACAGGTCTTAAAAATCATCACAAAGTCAATATTACTTTGATAAACTCGCATTAACTTTAGTCTTGCTTTTAAATTAGTTTTGGGTACAATCTGTTTTCATACTATAAAAAAACAGATCACATAATCAGAGCACAACCTAACCCTGCTCAAGGGAAGTCAGCATAAACAGGAAATAGGCCTTGAATTGTCGTCTTAATGGTCTTTGTTAAACCCCGTGACGTGTTAAGTTGCCTTTGTCCGCTCAGTAAATAAATAAAATAGAACATACTGTGTGTTATGCATCAGTGTTTGACCTCCGTCTCCTCCATGTCTCCAGCCTCCGTGTCCTGACGACTTGGCGGTCATTTGTTTCACCAGTGGAACGACAGGTGATGCACAAACACCGACTTAACCAAGAGCCTGTCATTATTATCTGACATGCATACAGAACATATCAACCCCGTCTCTCATGACGTTACGTTCATATGGAACTAAATTGTAACTGCAAATACACTTTGTTTAAACGCTTGCATCCAACAAAACGACCAGCTCGATTAACGATAGTGGCTGGTTTTGTCAGATGCCTTATTAAACTTTTTATGGTTGGATTTAGAGCCTAGCAGCACTTGGTTTTGTTTAGAGAAAGACACTAGGACTTGGTTTCGTACAGAAAAGGTCAGCAAAGACCCCTTTTCCAAACTCACTGAAGCACTTTTATTGCGTAAACCTAAAAACCAGTGGGAGTCTGGATGAATGCAAGTATGCTGCAGTCTTAACAAAATCAAAGCACTGACATAACATTGCAATCTAGTCATATAGGGATGTCATTTCTGTGTAAACTATATGTGTCTGACTGAAGGTATTTGTTATGTGTGTTTATATTCAGGAAACCCAAAGGGAGCTATGCTGACACATGGTAATATTGTGTCCAACTGCTCAGCGTTCATCAAAACGACAGAGGTAAGGCTACCCCTCCTCTTACCGCGCTTCAGTGTGAATGTTGTTTAGTGTAATGTTTAAACTGCATATGTAACTCTCACCCCTCAGCTGTTTCCATCATCAGCTCTGTGCGGGCAAGTGAGTTTCTAAATCTACTAGCCCAACGTGACGTGATTTAACTTCCCTCAAGCAAGCGGGAAAGCCTTATTTTTGGGCCGTTCTACTGCAGCATTGTAACCATATTAAAAAACATCTCATCTGTGACATAGAATGACTTCAGTGATGTCGTACTTTGCTGTGAAATAAGGCGAAATAAGACATCTTCAGCTGTAGAAATAAGGGGTTAGGAGGTTTTTTTTCTTTTGGTTTTAAATCATCTTGGAGGATGTGATAACGGAGCAGACGGAAGACGAACGAAGCGGAAAAGGAAATAGGGAACTGTTTAAACCCAACTCTCAGCATCTGGACCGAACTCCACATACGAACAGGAAGAGTGAAGGACATCTGATGAATGTTGTGCTCTCTCTCTCTCTCCAGTCCTACGGTCAGACCTCCTCAGAAGATGTCATGCTGTCTTTTCTGCCTCTGGCCCACATGTTTGAAAGAGTGGTCGAGGTACAGCGTTAGTTAACACTAACTTGCCTCCTCCCTGTCTGCGTCTCCACGTCTTTGTGTACATGTGTAGGTTAACTGTCCTATGTGTCCCGCTGACGTCCATATTTCCTACCTTCCCTTGGCTCATATGTTTGAGAGAGTAGTACAGGTATGTTCCCTTAGTTCCCATAGTAACTCTTTTCTTGTGAGCCGTCCAGATCATTGTGTTTCAAATGTTTGCTCCCCCCTCGTGCCGACAGGGGGTGATGTTAGCACACGGAGCCCGGATCGGGTTTTTCCAGGGAGACATTCGTCTGCTGATGGACGACCTCACCACTTTGAAACCCACAGTGTTTCCTGTGGTGCCCCGACTTCTTAACAGAATGTATGACAAGGTAGGTCCGTGTAATCCTGCAGGTCACACTGTTCTCAGCCTCATTTTTCTACCCTCTTTCAGTCATAATGCTTTTCATAAGTATTGTCAACCATTTGTGTGTGTTGTGTAGATCTTCGGGCAGGCCAACACCCCTTTGAAGCGCTGGCTGCTGGGATTTGCCTACAGACGGAAGGAGGCGGAGATGATGAAAGGCATCGTGAGGAGAGACAGTATCTGGGATCGCCTCATCTTCAGGAAGGTTCAGGTAAACAGAGGCAGCAAACAAACTCCGGAATGGTTGTTACTGCGTAGAGGTCAGCGTCATACATCAAAGTAAACATACTTAGTGCTACACAGCAAAAGTAAAATGAGAGTTTTAACAAATACCCCCCCCCCCCCAAAAAGAGTACAAAAGTACACAATCTAAATCTGCTTTTTACAGTAAAAATAGTCATTATGATTTGTTACTTCCATCCCTGGTGGTATTTGTCAGACAGAGCGTAAATCAGCTCATATTGATGTAGTGTGCTGCCCTCTGCAGGCCAGCCTTGGAGGTCGCGTTCGTCTCATGATAACAGGAGCAGCTCCCATCTCCCCCACCGTCCTCAGCTTCCTCAGAGCTGCAATGGGCTGCCAGGTAACACACACACAGACACACACCTCATCCATACTCCTGCAACTGAAGAATCCTCTGGGCCATATATTCTAATGATAAAGCTAATATTAACCCTAGTTTTTTCTTTGGCTCAGTTCTATGAAGGCTATGGACAGACTGAGTGTACAGCTGGATGCACCATGACCATGCCTGGAGACTGGAGCGCAGGTACAACACACATTTTTCCCAATAATCCGACTCCATTGAACTATTTGTCGGTCATTTAAACTATGATGTTTGTGTTGAGTCACAGATTCGTCAGCTTGTGAAGAGTGTAACTGGACTTTGTGTCTGCAGGTCATGTTGGAGCTCCTCTGCCCTGTAATTTGGTGAAACTGGTGGATGTATCGGAGATGAACTACCTGGCTGTGAACGGGGAAGGAGAGGTGAAACGCAGAAACAAACACACCACCACAGGCCGTGGTTTAAAGAGGCTTGTCACTCCCGCAGTGACTGAACTGTACGTCATTGATAATTGTGTGTGTGGTCCAGGTTTGTGTGAAGGGCCCTAACGTGTTCCAGGGGTACCTCAAGGACCCAGAGAAGACGAAGGAGACCATCGACGAAGATGGATGGGTCCACACCGGAGACATTGGGAAGTGGCTCCCGGTGAGTCGAGACATTTCGCACATAACTCGGTTCTTCAGTTACAGGAGCTTCGTTCGGAGAGTCCTGCAGTTATCCAGACAGCTTTGTCCCCGATGAAATTACCTCGGACACACATGAGCGATGTTTGTATTTGTGTCGACAGAATGGCACTCTGAAGATCGTGGACAGGAAGAAGCACATCTTTAAGCTGGCTCAGGGCGAGTACATCGCTCCTGAGAAGATCGAGAACGTCTACATCCACAGCAACGCACTGGCTCAGGTGTTTGTGCACGGAGACAGTCTGCAGGTAGGTGGAGTCGGAGGACGCCGCTCGGTGTCACACCTCATCACTCTCTGACTCGTGTTGGAGAGAAACCCTCACTACACTGTGTCATACGTCAGTTGGAGCCGTGTTGGTATGACCTTGCCTGTGTTTTGTTCACATCCAGGCGTGTCTGGTGGCAGTGGTCGTTCCTGACCCTGACTTCCTGTGTGGCTGGGCCAAGAGGACGCTGGGACTAGAGGGCAGTTACCAGGAACTATGTGGCAGAGAGGTAACACTCATTTAACTATGCAGTAGCTCAAGACTGTGTTCAGTCTGTTTCTTACAGCGTGTTCAGTATGGGATGATATTGTCCTCTGGCATTTTAGAGTCTTTTCTCTTTGTGTTATTGGATTGCAGTGCACTGAAAGGGGTTCTTATTATTTTGTTCTCGGTATGAAACAAACAAAAAACAACTGCACATGAAACAGCCCATCTGGAACTATTCTTAAATACACATAAAGAAAAAAGTCCCACATGCTAATATTGAGATGATTGAGATAATAAAATGAGATTACTTTCTAATAAAAAACATGCTTGACACAATTATTTTTCTTTAACAAAAACCCACACATTTGCCAAAAACAATGCTGTTTTTACTTTCCTGACATTCCTTTTTTGCCGCATTAGTTGTCTTTACTGCAGTTGTGAATATTTATGTCTTCACTGTGAAGATCACGTGTCATCTTGTCTGTGTAGGACGTCAAAAAGGCCATCTTGGAGGACATACTGCGACTTGGAAAGGAAGGAGGTCTGAAGTCCTTTGAGCAGGTAGAGAAGTCACACGTAACAGCCATACATTTAAATATATGCAGAAGACGTTCCTTCTTGTCATCAGTTTAATAGATAGATTTTTTAGGGTAGATTTCCCAGAGAAGGATTTTAATTTTTTTTGTCTGTGCTTTCCACTCATTACATTTTCAGAACAGGCTCATTACTTCAGTTTTAATGCATTTGAGTTGATGTTCCTTTCCAACATCAAGACCAATAATGGATGGAACAGTTACACATAGAAAAGACAAACCGTTGACATATCACTGGTGCATTTCACACACGACAGACATGAGATGAAAACATCAGAAGAAAACGAAGTAAAAGACGAAATGACACAAAAACAACATAAAACACGAAAAAGACTTAAGACCGAGTGGACTTCTGCCACCTCTGCTTAGTAGGTCTGCAGCTCCTCATTGTTCAGACACGAGAAGATATGAAGCATTACTGTCTTTAACTTGCGTGTGTTCTCCAGGTGAAGGCCATCCACGTCCACACAGAGCTGTTCTCGATCCAGAACGGCCTCCTCACTCCGACGATGAAGGCCAAGAGGAACGAGCTGCGGCAGCACTTCAGAGCTCAGATCGACGACCTGTACGCCACGATCAACATGTAGAGTCGAGGCTCACGGGGCAGCGTGATTGGCTCGATGAAGGAGACTGAGGCCAAGCTCACGAGATGTCTCCTCAGATCCAAAGGCCCATCACACATTTCACTTCTTGTGGCCAGTAGTAGTTTTACAGAACTCGATGAATTCAAAACCTTTTAGAAACAGATGAAACATAGGCCACTCCTCCTCTGGAAGTATATTATCTGGACCGGATAGAACTTATTCATACAGAACTTTTGGACATAGATGAGCTAGTCATGAGATGTACGTTCTGTAATAATGTTGTGATATCTGCAGCTGTTGCATTTTAAAGACAAGTCTCACATGATGTTCTAGAAGAGCACGTTTCTCAGGTCTTTCACATCATGAACCGCACACTGTACCTCCCACAAACACACAAACACACACACACAAACACACACGAACTTCACGGACGAAAAGGGAAACACCTTCGTTCAGTCAGGGTTAAATTGTTGGATTGTTGGTTGAATTGTTATACTTTGTAATCCAAACTCCGTCAAACCACAGCTTGAAGATTTCCTTTTCTTCTTTCTTGGTTGTTTTTTTTTTTGTATGTCAAATGCCATGATTTTTACTTTGTTTGTCCTGTGATGGTGTAAAAGTTTGTCTGATTGAGATTTGAAATCCCCAAATGGATTATGGGATTGTTTTCTGTTGGGTCCCTTGATGTTTTTTATGCATAAGCTCAGGTCGATGGGGACTCTGGGGACCAGCGGAGGAGCCATATTAAAACAAACTGCCTAAACACAGCTCTATGGGGCATTCAGGGACTCAGAGAGGACATAGGGAAACTGTAAATGTCTTAATTTATTTATGATGTAACAGGATAGGAAGAGGTTTTCTGAAGGAATCAATCTTTTTAGATGAATAAAATGTCTGAATAGGGTTAAATGGTACATTTCAAACTAATCTTGTTCACAGCCTGAATGAGATCCTTTTGGATGTTTGGGGTTTTAATTTTATGGAAATACATTGTCAATGGTTTTCTACTATTGTTCTTTCTGTGATGATTTACAATAAATTAAAACTAAGGTAAATAAGTCATGGTCTCTTTCTTGCTTTTGAACTACAAATAGAAATGTGTTCTTCGTCGTTCGAGTCCCTTGACAGACCTTTGTTTGAACCTTTTCGCTCCCCGTAGCGCCGGGATTTATCCGGGATTTATCCGGTAGGGGTGATGCCGTTTGGCACCATTTTCACGGTACACATTAACTTTAGTGAACTGTATCCATACTATATTACCACAATGGCTATTGTCAAGTAAATATTATACTGCAAAATACAGTGAGTCTAAATGTAACTCTTTTTTCGGTTTTGATAATGGTTTCTTCCTGGAACCCCTTCGTACGTGGAATGGTACAATCCGGAACTTGAAGTATTTTGCGGGAAACGGAACGGGTTGTTTACAAAACAACGCGTAAGTTTCGTTACAGACGCACGTAACGGTATTTACAATGAGGTGAGTAGGAAATGGAATTTATAACTAAGACATTATCTGAATCCGTATTATAGATACACGCTGTCCTGTCGTATCATCGTACAAAATTGTACAAAAGTCACTGAAATCGCTTCTAGACACTGTCCCGTTTGACTTCGACTTAGCAAATAATACTAGCGGTAAAGCTTCAAAAAGTAAAGTGAAGCTACTTAATATATTGTCGTTGATACCTTATGAGTCTTAAACGTAATATTGCTCCAACGTTTAACACGTTTCCCTTGCCTTTTGCGATGAATTGCGTGTAAAACGTAAGTTCTCTTGACTAACAGCTGTTCGGTTGTAGCTAACGTAGCCTTACCTGACTCACCTGTACCAGACTTCATCAGTGTTGTCAGGAGGTCAGCTGTGCTGGAGTCTTAAGGATGTTGTCAGCTGAACACGACAAGGATATTGATGATGATGATGATGATGAAAGAGCCTGTATCGTCTGTCTGTTTGCGCAGTACAAAAAAGACCAAGAAGGGCAGAGGAGCGAAGGTCCTTCAAACTCCACCAGATGATAATCAGGTGAGTTCATCAGAGGTCACTGTGTATAAATGTGCTATCACCATATTGTTGAGGTGTAGTGAAGGACTTTGAAGACAGGAAGGTCAGCTTGATTACATTGTTATATATACACCAGATAGTGCTGAAACACGGAGTGTTTTTTGTCAAGAAGTTGTGGGTGTGTGTGTTTCATGGAGGGACATGTTGTGGATGATGGTTTAAAATTGAAGAGCAGCAAGCTCCAGAATCCTATTTTGCTACTTTCCTCTTTGTTTCAGGATACGTCCTTTCATATCTCATACTTGTATTACTTTTTATACAATTGTACTACCTTAATATGTGCATTTACTCCATTTTGCTAGAAGCGTGGCCTTAAAAAGGCATATTCTCGACGCATCTCAACGTATCGCATCCTCAATTTTCTGTGTTACTGCGTAAACATGTTTCACATTCACTGGTCATTTATGATGTCTGTGTTGAGGTCCATCTTTGAATCGGGAGATTTCCAGGCCTGATGAGACCAAAAGGCCCTGAGTTGAGGGTAGGAAAAAAATAGGGAAAAAGAGGTGGCAGAAAACATCCTGAGCGACGATCAGTTCTTTATTCAAAGTGGCTTGAATAACCTATTTTAAAATGTGAAATGTGAAAAGGTCGCCCCGTTTAACTTGATGTTTACTTACTTACAGAAAGCCTCGTCTTTCGATCCTTTGGATTCTGCCGATTTGTCTGCTATAGAGAGAGCAAGCTTCATGGACGGAATTCAGCAAAACTTTGGTGAGTCTTTACACTGGAGCTCGACTTCTGTCTTAACTTCCACTTAATGGGCAGTTCACCTAGATTAAATGAAGACAGTTATTCAGAACATCTGTGAGAGGAAGTTGGAGTTTTGAAATGAAACCGTACAGAAGACGTGATGAATATTTAAGCAGGAAATGACCACTTCAGGCTGCTTGTTTAAGTCGTGTCAACTGCTGCTGGTTAAGTAGGAATCTGTGTGTTTGCCAGGTAACCCTCTCCACAGCACCGCCATGGAAGAAGATTTAAACGTCTTAGAAGAGAGACAGAAAGACAAAGGAAGAGCTGCTAAAAAGGACAGAGCGCCTCGGGAGAAGAAACAAAGTGTGGAGTCAGACCTGAGCTCCGCCCCCCAGAAGAGCAGTCGACCAATCCCAGCAGCCGACGGCGGCAAACGTCTGGTTGGGAAGAAACCTGTGAAGAGGAAGAGTTCTGGAAATGCAGCAAGGTGAGGTCATATGTGCAGGTTACATCTGCCTGCTGGTTTGTCTGTATATAATGATGTATTTGTATCTTTACCCATTGATCTGTGTTTATGTCCCTAAAAGGCCGCGGAAATATCTGCAGAAAAGAAACGACAAGAAGAGAAAGACCGAATCGGAGAATGGGAAGTCCAGCGGTGCTCAGTCACAGGTAAGGAGATACTTTTTTGTGTGTTCTTGTCATTATTTGACTAAAACAATGCATTTTTGCCAGATTTTTGGATCTATATTATTACAATCCTTAAAATAGCTTATTAGCTTAAATGTCTTTCTGAGTATTTGAAGTTAATATCAAAATAGCCAACAACTGATGAATGACAAAGGCTGCCATTTAATTTTCATACAATGATCAACTTTAGTACACTTCTTAAAGGTTGTGAACAGTCATGGAAATTATATTGTTGGTCCTTGAAAAGTCATGGAAAAGATGAGATTTAAAAATGTGGGTCAACGCTGTCGTTGAAAAGCAAAAGTCAATGTGACTTCCTGTTATTCTGAGTATTTGAAGTTAAAATGAAAATGACCAGCAATTAACGAATAAAAAAATGATCTAAAGTCGACTTCTGATCATGTACTTAACGGTCGTAAACGGTCCTGGAAACTGTATGTGATAATGTGTCCACTGATCACATCACAATGAAGTCCAAGTGATGACTAAACACCCAGTGAGACGAGGTGGTGATACATTTTTCCCTCCCAGGAGGACTCGGACGCTGGCCCGGCTCAGCAGGACCATAAGGAAGTCTTTTCCTGTGATGAGGAAGGAGACGAGGACACGAGCTGGGTACGACCAACACCCAAAACCAAAACGCTGTGCTCTGGTGTTGAAGTTGTGTTAATAATGCCTTTCTGTTTTTCATTCATTCAGAAACCAAGTCCAAAAAGAGCCAGAGTTTCCAGTTTAGGCCAAACCAAGTCTTTATCCAACAGGTCCAAGTCCAGGAGGTCCAAGTCCAGGAGGTCCTCATCGGACGGGTCCAGATCCAGGAAATCTTCATCAGGTAGAGGATGAGGAGTATATGGGCTAGCGTGTTATATTTATACATATATTTATATATAAAATAAACCCTACGAACAAGTGTCATAAAGGTATGTAAACGTGTAAATTAGGAAATCCAAAGCCAGGCTGATGCGATGAAACCCAACATCTTTTCCTTGAAGGCAGTGGATCTGCACAATTCCAAAACATCAGCAGCGATGAACCGAGGAAGACGAAACGTGGCCGTCAGGGAGGAACGGAGTTAGAGGTGGTGCTGGACGCCTTTCATGAGTTCTGTGAGCAGTACAGGTGAACTAAGACGACCCAGTACAAGTACAAGTTACAGCCTCTATTTCTACTTTTAGTCGCATTCTTTCTGCTTATAGATGCCGACAGTTGTACGTGTCCATGTTTTTTAGGGAGTCTGTGGAGTCGAAAGCAGTCAAACAGTCTCTTGATTGTTTCTCCTCCAATGTGAAGGAATATCTGATGGAAAAGGTGGGACATCTTCAAATCCTCTTTATGCTCTGCTTTTAGGAGCTAGAAGCCTGTAGTTTTCAAGATGGCTTCCTAGAGGTGCGCTTTCGACTACAGATCACTGGTTTGAGAATGTTCATTTACGTTCATTACTTTTCCAGATCTCCATGTGCAAGGAGCTCAGAGTTTTAACGAGACAAAACGCCAAGGTAACCATGGCAACCAGCTGTCGCACATGCCACGCGGTCTTGTTGGTGGGATGTATTTACGCTGACCTCTTACATCTGTGTGTTTGTCAGGTGGGCTCTTTGATCCGTAAAAAGACGCAGAGACTGTTGGACGCCAAGAACGAGCTGATCAGGTGAGGAACAGGAAATGACTCAGAACACGCCACGCTGTTTCCCGACACACGAGGGGGAACGCGTGAAGCGTCTTATCAGTATCGTAACCTACATCCTTTACCTGGTTGTGGACGCGTGAATGCAGGCGGAGACCCTTCAGTGTTTGTGTTTGGTCCAAAGGGCCGAGAGGAAGCTGTTTCTGCTGCAGAAGGAGAAAGCAGAACTCGAGCTCCGGTCGGATGATCTGACAAAAAGCCAGACCTTCCTCCGAGGCGTCAGGGAGCTCAATAAACAGTACCTGGATTACAGACGCAAGCACCCCACGGAAAAAGAGACGGTACAAACCCATTCGTTTGCTCATCCTCATTGATGCATTCTCTGGTCGTGCTCCAGACTCCTACGGTTGTAACGTCTCTAACTACATGTCGTCTTCTTCTCTTTCACCGGTCTTCATTCATTCCATCCAGTACGGGGCATCCAGTCTGCCAGCGCTGCTACTGGAGGCCAAGCAGATCCAGGGAGTGGAACACCAGCTGAGAGAAATCAATAACCAATTAGAAAGAAGAATAGAGGGCTATGAGAAATAAAAATAAACTGTCGTCAGTTAGAAGATTTGTTATGAGAAATGAATGTAAATGTGTGTGAATATGTTCATGATTCCTTCTGTTTTGAGCTGATGCTTGATGTTTGTAGTTCAGTGCTCATGTAGAGATCTGCTGTGGTTCTCATACGGCGTTCCGCGACTTGTACCGTCACGTCCAGGTCGGCAGCCTCAGCCAATCAGCTGCTCCCTTTGGTCAAGGTGTTGCTCAAACTTGCCACTTCGTCCCGCCCACTCAGGAGACAGAGCTCCTGATTGGCTGGAAGTTTGAAACCTGGACTTACAACACGGACGTTTCCTTCCTCTTAATGTAATGAAAGTTAGAAGAGAAGCGTATCTGTTCCCACGACTTGTGTCTTAACGAAGGTATGTGCATTTCAATAAAGCTTCTGTTATTCATTCTATATTATATGTATATATATATATATATATGTGTGTGTGTCGTTCTGTAGCTTCAGACTGAACTAGTCAAACCGGTTGTAAAGCAGCTGACGGTGCGTTTAAAGTTTGGTGTGAAGTACTTTCTATGTTTTTTTTAATTGTTGAAAGGTAATAGTACCAGAATGTCTCGTGTTCTGACTGTGCTGTATTTAAAATGTTTGGTTGTTGTGTCAACTCGTCTCCTGAGACCAGGACACATGTCCTACTGTAATTCAACGTGACTTCCTTCACTCTTTGAAATGATAAACGCATTGTGCGACATTCCCACAGTCCATATGAATGTCATTATTAATATGTTAACTTGTTGCCGGGTCCACACGCCTGGTATTTACAGTGTAGGTAACGGTACGTGTGTGTGTCCTTCAGTATCAGGTGCAGACATGTCGACTCTCGTCTCTTTTTGTCGACCTGTGTCTTTACTGATAGAAGACCTGTGATAATTTTCTGTTTTATCAGCGGACTTTAATCCGTGCGCGTCAGTGAAACAGTACAGAAATAGACATGTTAATAACACCTTGTGACAGCAGGTGGCGTACTGCTGGGGGTGATGTGGAAGCAGTGTGGTGGTTGTGGTTTGACACCACAGAGGTGAAGTGATTTTCACTTTCAAGTTGAATCAAAGGAACATCCTGGGACGTGACTTCAGCAGAAATAAGACCATGTTACCATAGTTGTAGTTCACTCATCTCCGTTTCCTGCAGCTTTATGCTTCTACTCCTTTCAGGGCTTCTACTGGAATTATAAGGATTAGGTTCAGCCAAAATAATGTCAAATCAGAGTAGAGAGCATCAAAACGAACTGAATGACTTCCACCAGGTCTAATGGTCCACGGTGGACTTCTTCAGTTAGAAGTTTGAGTGTGTATTCACTATCTGCTCTAGGTTCGTACACAGATGTGGTCTTAATACGTCCAGGGCTTGTACAAACGTAGAGAAAATACCGACATGAACATGAGTAGACTCAGATTTCTTTCATACATACAGTGAGGGTAATGGTCAAAATAAAGCCTTCAGATACTGTTCAGATGAGTGTTCTTCATCCCCTTCAGGTGATGCATCGTCCGGAAGCTGAAGACAGGCCTGGTTTTCAGAGATACGTGGTTCTCACAGGACAGCGATGCTACAAACATGATGGTTTTATAGAATACGATGCATTAATTAGATTAAACGAGCTCAACATTAAACACGTACAGCAGGAAAATGAATCAAAAACATCAGATATAAAAGTAAAACAGTGACAGGAACCATTTTACTGCACGATGAACACTTTGACTTTAACACTAAGTATCTTTGGCTGATAATACTTAGATACTTTTACTTAAGGAAGGTATTAGTAGTATAAGTACTACGTATTAACAGGTTTTCAGGTTCATGTTGAACTGTAGATGTGATAGAACATCCTCGAGTGTCAGTTCAGTTGAACCAGTAAACTTTAGGAATCCCCAGAGGGAAATCCAGCAAGACTACGACGTCCAGCAAGTCCCCAAACTTCTCCAACACCCGGTGAATCAGAATGAAATCAGTGCTTGTTTGATGATGTTTTTACATCCGATCTGGTGTTTGTCACCTTTACCACGTCGGTTTTAATCACGTTTCAGTTGCTCTGCTTGGGTTTGAGGATGTCGAGTCACATCAAATCATTTGTGTGTTTGTGTGTGTTTGTGTGTGGACCACTGAGGAGACCGTGAAACCGAAACAAACGTTCTGCTTCTTTACAGTCGGTTTTCATTGGAACTACTTTCACCCTAACAAATAATCACTGTAGGGAAAAACAGATATCTACTGTGTACTTCCTCTGATATCTACTACCAATGAACTGAGCTGTTTCAAACCACAGACGCCACAGATGTTAGATGTTATTAGTGCATCGTTTTGGCCTTCACCTGCTGCTTAAACCACAGGATGAAAAGCATCAGAAAGGCTGTGTGTTACGACTTAAACCAAACAATTTAGTCTGAGAAACATCAGAAATCTGTGTTGTTTCGTTTCTACTCTTTTGTTTGACAATTGTCAGTCAATAAATTGAATTGTCTTCTGTTCATTTTATGCCACTACTATAGTGTAAGTCAGTCGCTTACAGTTCATTTAATGAAGAAGAAGAAACATTTATTGGCATTAAACACTAGAACACATATAAAATGATTCAGTTTGTCCTTGGAAACAAAACCGCGTCATTGAAAGAGTTCCAGTCAAATCTCAAATGATGTAAAACGATGTGTAAATAGTGATGAAATATGATGTTGTTTTTATACAGTGAGTGACGATGATCATCACAGTTATGTCAGATAATTGCATTTAGCTCAAATAACTGCTTCAAGGTGATTATGTAACAGTTGTGACGAGTCTAATCCAGTCTCTACAAGTACTTGAATCTGGTTCATCAGGCCACACAACTGCGTCCTACGTCTCAGTCACCACGAAGCTGACGTCGTCATCGTTCTGTAGAAAGACTTAGTGAACAGTGAAGACAGTCAGCGGTTGTTTCCTCTTGATTTCACTGCCTTGGTTATATTTTTCTCTATAGGAACATGGCTGATGGTGGTGACGACTGCAGCGGGGACACAGTTGATGCCTTGAAATTGTTTGGAAAGAGGTAACTGAAGACACTCAGCATCTCAGAGTATTTATCTTCTTTTCATATACGTGGTTCCCATGTTACAGGTGGAGTCTGAACGGGTTCTTCTGGTTTCAGATGATTTCAAAGTGTGATCGGTTCTCGCTGTGTGTGTTATAGTTCCAAGAAGGATGGAGCGTCCACAGGCAGCGGTAAGACGTCTGAGGAAACGGACTCCGCCCCCGTCCAAGCAGCTGACCCTTACCGCTACAGGATGGACTACCCCTCCATCGGAATCTGTCTCATTATCAACAATAAGAACTTCGACCGATGCACAGGTACAGTGAACACCGCTGGTCCATCACAGACGTGTACAGATGTATGTGTTTTTATTTTTACAGCTACTGGAACAAGACATTTCTGTCTCATGTCTTTCTGCTTTTGGGTTTGTCTTTTCAGGGATGAGCACTCGTAACGGGACGGATGTCGATGCTGGTGCTGCCATGCAGACCTTCTCCACGCTGGGGTATAAGATCATCGCACACAACGACCTGACTGTGGCCGACATGAAAAACAGGATGAAAGAGGGTAACGGGAGCCTTCGGTGTGTTTTCATAGAGGGGTTCAATAGTTTGCACAGGGTGACCACTAGATGGCAGCATATCACCTTGAATGTTCCTCCGATGGCCGTTGTTTCGTCAGGGAGTGTTGAATTTCCGTGAAATGTCAAGCGAATTTGAAGCAAACTTTTGAAGAAAGAAAATGGGAATGATGCGCAATAGGTTACGTTACACAAATAAAGAGAGAAGAAGGAGCTCATTCTGTTACAGTTCTCCATCCATAACCTCATACCGATCCCTCATCACACTCCATAAACTGTCTTCAAACAGGATTTTTGCAGGTTTTAAACATTGACTTGGTTATGAAGTTAACATATCATTTATAAAGCAACATTAAAGCCGCAGCGCTCGATAGTGTTTTTGGCGTCATTGGGCAAAAATTGCCTAATTACCTTAAAATATCAAGAAGTATGTGGTCTAATCCAGCCCTGTCTTCTGTCCCATCTCTTCTCCTTCGTGTCCAGTGTCCAAGGAGGACCACAGTGATCATGCATCATTTGTGTGCGTGTTGCTAAGCCACGGCGACGAGGGGTTGATATACGGGACCGACGGCTTTGAAAAACTGGACGTCCTGACCAGGTGCTTCAAGGGAGACGGCTGCAGGAGCCTGGTCGGGAAACCCAAGCTCTTCTTCATACAGGTTAGTTCAAAAATGCCCACTCAAAACATGAAACCTAGTCCATTGTAGCCACATGCAGCACACATAGCGGGTGAACCTGTCCCTGTCAGGCGTGCCGTGGGACGACGCTGGATGGTGGAATCGAGTGTGACAGCGTGGATGGAGAAACATCAGAGAGGATTCCTGTAGAGGCAGATTTCTTGTACGCTTACTCCACTGCTCCAGGTAAAACAACCACCTGCATGACAAATACCAGCCGATGCATGTGCAGCGTGGTACCGTGTCTCGTTTTTCTGAACGTGTTAATGCTGTGACCCGTCCTACAGGATACTACTCGTGGAGAAACACGTGCAACGGTTCCTGGTTTATTCAGTCAGTGTGTGAGATGTTGAAGCAGCACAGCGGAGACCTGGAACTGATGCAGATCATGACCCGGATCAATCACAAGGTGGCGCTCCACTTTGAGTCTTGTTCCAACTTACCCGGGTTTACTGGCAAGAAGCAGATCCCCGCTATCGTCACCATGTTGACCAAGGACTTCTACTTTCCTAAATAGACTAAAGTCTACGACCACAACTCAGAGTTCTGCTCAGCTGAACGCGCTTTGAACGGTTTCTCTCATCCTGAAACTTTGCAATAAACTCAATTAAGTGACATGTGTTGCTACCGTGTGACCTTTTTGAAGCTGTATTTTTATGCACAATATCGATAGTTTGAACTGCTTTTCCTAAGTAGTTATAAAAGTAACCAAACCACATTTCTTTCTGGGTTAGTTTTGCTCAGTTCGGTGCTCTCCTGTTACCGTCAACACACATACATACACCGCCATGTGACTGTAAGGAGATGAACGAAGAATAAACCTCCCAGTAAGAGCTGCAGTGTTTTTAATTACATGTGAGGTGTTAAGGTGAGTAGGATCATTCCAGAGATCGATTCAAAATGCCTGTTTTCAGTGATTTCAGTGCTTTTACTCCTAATCGTACGTAGGTGCTGTGCTCCTGACAAATCCAGAAAAATGGAAAAAAAAAGGAAATTGTTTGGCTTTAAAAATGTTGAATTGATTATTAAACAGAAATAAATTAGCCTGGAATTAAAACTAACAGTAGATGATTACCGCACCAGGATACGTGCATCATGTTTTACATTTATAATCTAAACACAACTCAAATGTGTAACATTTTAACTGCGTAAGATCTGGAGAAAAAGGGGGAAAAGAAGCAGAACAGATGATGCATTTCCAGTAACAGGAACCGACGGACTGCGTTTGTCCTTTGTGTATCTGTGGTTCATATATAAACACCTTGGAACTCAGACAGGAAGTCATCTCGCTGTGAAGATCCTGCAGCAGGTCAGCTCAGTCACTGCACGCACACGGCCGCTAGGGGGAGCCAGAGACAAGTGAAAGCAGCTGGATCTCTGAAGGCTTGAAGTGAATCAGCAGTCTTAAAGGGTGACTGTTCCAGGAACTACAGATCTGACCAAACAAACAGCCCCGAATGGCACAGACTAGACCGTTTTAAATACAGACAAAACACATGTTCTCCGTGAATCACGTCCATGTGATTCCAGCTGTATCACAGTGAGAATACGCTGCATGGACGCAATGAAAGGAGATACAACAACGTGCTCCAGTGCATGTGTGATGTAGAGCATCTGTCTTCATATCTGTGTGCGTTTGATGAGTCAGTCTCTGTTAACTTTCTCTGTTAGTCCGTCGGCCTCACAGCTGCGTGTCAGGAGGAGATAACCTCGGCCTTCTGCAGATCTGGAGACCCAGAAGGAGGCCTGACCTGATCCCGGATGACTTCTACAGAACTGTCTCAGGAAGGTAGTTCTCATCTGGTTTAAAGGACACTAGAGGAGAAGGAGTAAGTTAAATGTAAGTTAATGTTTATGGTAATGTTTCAAAACAGACGATGATGCTTTTCTCAGACCATGTACAAATCTTCACCCAAAACCACAAGACTGGGGCTTTGATAATTAAAAAAAAAAGATCTGTTAATTGACGGTACTGGTTTATAATATAAAGTGCATTTAGTCTAGTTTCAGACCAAACAAATCTAAATCCACCGCAGCGAAAATGTGCTCTGTGAATAAGTGCAGGTGGGACTTAACGACACGAACCGTCAGCTTTAAGTTTCTGGTTTCGTTTCCAGCGTCGGTCGTGCAGAAACAGGAGGATGATGATGATGATGATGATGATGAGGAGGAGGAGGAGGAGGAGGAGGAGGAGGAGCAGGAGGGGAAGGACGCAGAGGAAGTGAAAATGAAATCCAGCTCAAAGATCGTCTATGCGTCCAAACAAAACGCAGAAACATAGAAACGCAAAAGAAAACAAAGGTGTCTGTTAATGTTTCACCATGATAAGAAAAAAATGACCAAAGAACAGACGTTAACATTAATACATCAACAAGTGGCGAAGAAGAAAAAACATGGCGCCTTTAAATGAAATGCACCGGGTTTGATTTGTCGACGACGTGTTGATTTATTAGTTATTTTCCTTCCTTTGCAAAAAAAAATCTACTTGAACCTGAACTTTGCTTAAATATTTCCATCTTATGTTACTTATTATGTCACGTTGCTCCACTGCATCTCAGAGGGAAGTGTACTTCTACTTCTACTACTACTACTACTACTACTTCTACTTCTTACTGCATTTGTCTGACAGCTCTGGTACTAAATACAACTTACAAGTACGGCAGTAAAATTCAACTTACACGTTAATGCAGCAGTGACGAGAATCCAAAAAACACCATAATAGAAAACACGCGGACAATATTTAAATGATATATACTCAGTACCTAGTGTTTGTTTACTATTTCATTTAGTTTGTAGTATTACAGTATTTTTAAGTGAAATCCGTTTCCCCGTGAACGTGTCACGTACATATTCATACTCGGTCTGGAGTATTTCCTCGGTGTGGTATTAGTACTTTTACTGTAGTACGCGTTCTCTTTACATTAAGTGTTTGGTGTGTGTTGTCGTTGTTGTTGTCGTTGTTGTCGTTGTTGTTGTTGTTGTTGTTGTTGTCGTCGTACTCGTGCGCGTGTTTCCAGAGAAACGACAGCAGAGTGAGCCCTCCTCGCGACGTTCGCGCTCGCTCGTGTGGCGGGGCGCGCGCAGAGAGACTTCCGCGACGCCGCTCGAGATCGACACAGAGCGAGAGCACGCGAGCAGGAGGGGGATTTCCAGCGCGAGCCCCCACTTCCCGAATCGGCCGTTGTTTTGCTTTCGGTCTGGACACAGAAACAGAAAAAAGAAAAACCCACGGACACGCTTTCATTTTTCCACTTCAAAACCACAGATAATTGAAGTTGTCCAACTTCGGCGCCGCGCTCGTCCTTCTGACGGCGGGACCGTGAAGCTACAGGCCGCCCAAACTGAACAGGTAACGTTTTATTTCCGCATATTAACGCTGTTGACTTGACGAGACTTCCCCGCAGGACGACGTGACGGATCCACGGCTCGCCGTGTAAGTGAAAGTGCTTGCCGTCTTTTCTCTGGCTTCGTTGACTCGGGAGTCGCGTTTGTTTTCACTTTTGGCTTCGCAGTTTTTCGGGTCCGCGTTGTTGTGGCGCCGACACACAGCGGGTAACTTTGGACTGTCACATCAAAGC
>JAPQRN010000002.1:1341998-1352108 GCA_037367275.1 Coranthus polyacanthus
AAGTTCAATTAAAATCAAAGTCGAAGCTTATATTGAATTAATTATATATATATATAAAATAATGTTTCTTTGCTTTTT
Organism: Coranthus polyacanthus; assembly: GCA_037367275.1. Lineage (NCBI taxonomy): Eukaryota > Metazoa > Chordata > Actinopteri > Kurtiformes > Apogonidae > Coranthus > Coranthus polyacanthus. Next base: position 1,342,077 of record JAPQRN010000002.1, read on the forward strand.
TTCCTGACAGACCAGTGGTTTATGGGGGTTTAGGTGTGTGTTACGACTAAAACCTGTAAATTTTTGCATGATTTTAGACCTATATTACTACAGTCTTTAGAAAGTAGCTGAAAGAAACAGAAAACTAAGCCACTTGCAAAAAAGTTGCCTTTTTTTTCTTATTTCTTTCCTTCAAGTTGCAGTCGAGTTGTGCTGGGCAGAACAAAAACGTACAGTCCTGAATGTTCTCAGTAATCTCACCAAACATTCTCAGGATTACAATAATTCTAACAAAATCTGCTTTATTGGTAAATGAATAAGTGCAACTGAGGGGGTTTTCATTCCATCAAGCAGCAGAATCTGTTTGTAGCTCAAACACAAACGGATCAAATACTGTAATGTAGGTGCACAGGACACTGTCTTTTAATAAACACGTTTGCATCCTTCACCATCTGAAACGAGGGCTGGAGTTCGGTGACGTACGGCTCAGCGTTTTGTTCGTGGTTGGTGTTACAGTGATTGGTCAAATTTGCAGAAAAGCTGCTGTGATTGGATGAAATGGCGAGGGTCATGCAGAATTCACAGGGACCGGTTAAGTTTGTGTCAATTGTTTCACATCGTCACGACTTCCTGGACAAACTGAGTCTAATCCCGGAGTAAAGACTCATCGCTGCACGTGGTCACTTCATGAAAGCTGTCTTTATGTCTTGCTCTGCTTCCGGTCAGATTCCCTCAGACAGGACTCCTTCTGAAGACGGACCCATCGATTACACCAAACAGGATCACAAGATCAAACAGGAAGCGGCAGAACTGACGGTGGACAGCGCTTCAGGTACGACACCAGCGTCTGCTCTGTTAACTCTGAGGTTGTTCCTCATGGACCACGTGAACACGACACTCACACAGTAACCTGGTCATTATGTTCTCACACTTTACAACCATAACAGAGCATAGGGTCTATGTCGTAGGTACGATAAGCACCGCTGGGACTGACATTTAATGTGTATTCACGGAAAAAGTAATAGGCCTGAGAAATAAAACGATAGCGATGCGTAAGGCTGGGTGATGTGGCTAAAAATAAGACCACGACGTATTGATATTCATCAGGATATTTAATTTTAAATCATTCTACCAGTTTGAGGAGTATCCTGATATGACTGAAGACTGGTTCATTTTACTTTTAGAATATAGTTTATTAAGAAAATGGAATAAAAGCAACAGTGTAAACGTGCTGTATCTGCCTCAGCAAAACATTACAGGTTAGCATGAAGGGTAACTTATTCAAATAATGTAGGTAAAAGTTAAAGCTGTGACGATTCCTTTGTGAGAGCAGTAAACATGTTAAATGTTTAAATGTACTGAGAATAGACACTTCATCAGTCGTAGTTTCAGTGAAATATATTAAATACAAACTGTGATGAAAACACCTAACAAATACAAAGTGTGGCAGCGTGAACATGGTCACGGTTTGCAGATGGAGCGTGTTATGACTGACGCGCAAACAGCCAATCACGTACCAGGTGTGTTGTTCACTGCCAGTAAATGGTCGTATCTACAGGTGAAACTTGAGTCACGCAGCATTTGCAATCTTCACTGGAAGTTTGGTTAAGTCACAGCTAAACTGGTTAGATGTGACAAGTGATGAGAAAACACCCAGAAGAAATACAGTGACGCACAGAACGACCGATGCATCACTTTGTTTGATTAATCTGCAGCGATGGGATTTTTTCATAAACATCGGCTGAACTTTGCGCCGATTTAAGAATATGATAAAGGATGGAGCTTCTCAACTGCAATTAGTGACTTTGAGGGAATATAATATCTAAAAAAACAACTAAAAATCACCTACATTTTGGATGGTTTGATGCTCAGTTCCAGATATATTTATTACTTTGACTTAGATGTTCGCTTCAACAGTTGTCTACTTTATAATAAAGTGAGACTGACGGTCGTTATTATATCGGCCTTTATAAACCCACTATCTCATACCGTGTTGCATTCACAGTTCTTTGTGACAGTGGGAAATGTCAGACTGAATAAATGTGCGAAAACAGAAGTGCTGAAATAAACCGGGCGAGCACCAAATTAAAGTCCTAGAGGTCACAGAAGATGTGGCATTCTGCACATTTACCTCCAGATGAATAATATATTGTCTTAAATGTCAGCGTGTCGATCCCAACGCATCCTCACGCTGACAGAAGATCCATATTCAATTACTGATGGTGTATTTGGAGGTGGTGCAGACCTCCAGACTGAATAGCAGTGGCTTCAAGTGGTTTTTAAGTGGTTCGTGTTATATGTTCTACTATTTACCCGTGTGCCTTTTGTAATAAATAAAGTACTAAAATTCAAAATAAACAGGTCATTAAAATTGATCAGTAGTTATCGACTGAAGTTCAACATGTCATTATGATGCGTTCAATCGCCCAGCCTTCAGTTTTATGAGACACCAGAGATCATATCTGATGTTTCCGTCAGTATATTGTGTCTAAAGAGGACTTTGGTCTGCATGTTACATCAGTAATGAAAGGACAGAAACTACGATAAAGTCTCCGATTGTGCCTTTGATTGTGTCAAACGGTGGCTCGTCACACATTAGACGGAGCCAGCGAATGAACTGATGAGCCGATCGTAACGTATCCTGTCTGCTTGTGCGAAGTCATTCACAGCTCAGTAGACGATCACGTGATCACGAGCGAGCAGCTGCCATTCGTCTGTCAGACGATCGAAGTGACCACTGAGAACGAAGAGCAGACCGTCAGCTCCTCCCACTCGTACCCGCTGCAGATCTCTCCTGTGTCTTCGTGCTGCGGTGAGAAATCGCACACATCGCATCACACTTCAGCACGTTTGGACGAATCTGACCGAAGACGTCAGAATGAGTTACTTCTGTTGTTTGAATTAACCGCCGTCCGTTCATGTGGCATAAATATGTACTCGTACAGTTACAGTTTGATTACATAACACCCTGTTACATAATCCACCTCGAGTGTCTACGTCTTCTGCACCAGATCTTATCTAAAGAGGTGAACGTTGTGCTCAAACCAGCGGATCCATTAGACTAACCGACAAAAACTCTGCAACTGCCAACGTTATCGTGACTGAGATCATCCAAATACACGTGTTAGTGTGTGTAACTATATGAAATGTGTGACTGTCCACACAGTTGCCACATAAAAGGACAGCGTCTTCCAGAGCTGTACAGGAAAACAAACACAACTTCACATCTTCGTATTAGTATGCCACGACTGTATTGTTTATGTCCCTGTGCCACCTCCTGATTTATTTAAGCCCTCACTTTTATTATCACCCACATACCTGTTTATCTTCTCAACCAGTCACTCAGGCAGAGCTGGCTCTGTCGGTTTGTACGGTTAATCATTCCAGCTCTTTGTCTTCTCTCTGCTCTGACTTTTCTCACTCGCTACCACGACGTAAGCAGATGGAGTTTGAATTAAAACCATCATCCGCTACAATCCTTTGTTCTGTTTATTTGTTTAATTGTATTATTACATTATAGGTGGTTCTCAGTTTAAACAGATATTTACTTGAACGTTACACTCAGTTTTTTTCTGTCTGTGTATTACGTTGTTATTAACTGTGTGTACAATGTGTGTATTTGTACAGACAGCGACACAGACAGCGACACAGAAGACACCAGAGAAGTGAGTCCATTTATGTTATTTATCTCTACGTGTGCAGGGCGCCGAGAAAAATGAATGAATTATTAACTGTTCTGATCTCCAAATAAACAGGTTTTTACCTGTTTGAACTTTACTGCTGAGACAGGGTGTGTGTTTCTTTGTATGAGTGTGTGTTCCTTCCTGTAATGTTGCGAGACTGAGAAAGGGGAGGGCCTTGTCAGGAACCGTGTCTGTCAAACATTAACAGTTTTTGGTTCGAAGCACATTGTACACACTGCCTAGCATTAAGAGGTAGTCATACAGCGTCGTTGTTTGTTTAATGTAGAAACACTTTAAATGTCAAAATGTAGCTGTGAGCTGTGTGTGTAGCCGCGCAGCCTTTAGTCTTCAGCGTCAGTCACATGAACACATTTCAGAGCAGCAGCCTGTGAAGCGTGTTGTGTTCAAATGTTTGTCTGGCTGCGAGTTGTGTTGATTCGGCTCTATGGTCATCTCTGTGTTTGTCATCATAACTTAGGTCAGACATGATCACTTTCACTTCTGCACAGTTACGTGACCTGCCCTTCTCCTTCTCCTTCTCCTTCTCCTTCTCCTTCTTTTCTGATTGTTTTGACGGACAGGGTGTCGCTGCAGTCTGGAGGCAGGACTACAGCACGTCCGTTCTCAGGGTTCCCACATGTTCTCTACCCGGCATGGCCACGTTCGTCAGCGCGGGAAAGCCCAACTTCAGGGTGACCAGCACGCGAGACCCCGCCCCCCTCATCAGCTACCACACCGACGGCTGGATGCCGGCTTACGGCCAGAACTCTGTCACGTCTCCTGTGCCGAGTCACACCCACGAGATGCGCGCCAGCGTCATTATGAAAACCTCAGATGTCACCTCCTCCTGACCTTTGACCCCCAGCGAGGGAGTACTTTTCACTGCTTCCAAGGCATAGGAATAAAGCGGGGACTAAAGAGGCCGTCAAAACATTTGATTTCACTGTAACTTCTGTCTGCAGCATGAGCCCCCTCTACTTTACCTTTAATTGGACAAATCGCTTCCTGGTGTTGATAAATTGCACCACGTCTGGGCCGCAGCGCGTCTCGATTGGTCCGCACTAACACCCCTTTTCCACCGCGGCGGTTCCAGGGCAGGTTCAGAGCCGGCGCGTAATCTCAGACCAGTTCTTTGTGTTTCATGAGCCTCAGAACTGGCTCTCTGGTTCGGTACCATGAGCCCTGACGAGGCAGACTGTCTGCCCCATTAGCTGCTAGCGGGTATGAAGTTCAAACGACTACATTCTCACATGAAAATCTCTTAAAACTACTTAAAACAAGGTCCAAGGTCCACAAGAAGAACCGACTCCAAACCGGCACTAGCACCAGGTTGACGTTGGAGGAAAAGGGGTGTTCGACATCCACGATGATCCATGTGTCATGCATTTTACTCTACACTCTGCTGAGAGAATGGATTTTTCCCCTAATTTAATTTGTTTTTAAATGTGTGTTTTATAGCCCGTTGATCTATATTCACATATTTAATGCATTATGTTTGCGTGTTACCTGTGATGTAGCTACAGCTCCATCAAAGATGACACATGCTGAGGTTTCAACTATCCCCTAAAGCTGTTTTCTGTTTGTACGCATTTTCTAAATGTCTGGCATAACCAGCCACAAGCCTACCATTAACTACGAGAACAAACCACCTCCTATCTCTCAGCTCAGTGGAAACATGGAGCTAATGTTCAGTGAGGACACATGGATTGAAACATGAGAGAACTCCTTAAAGTAACGAGGAGAAAAAAATAATATGTGTAGTCACTGCTCTATTGGCAACAAACAAACTATAAGTAAGATATAAAAAGACTTGTGTTGTTTTATGAAAAGAATGACAATCCTTTTACGTCCTGATTTGTGGCAATGTGAAAAGCAGGTATGTGTGTTATCTGTCTTCAGAAGTCAGGACGGTGTGTACCCGCAAACACAGACAGACTGACGAGCTGAAAGACAGACTGTGAACATGTAATCATGTCTTCTCCTCTCTTCTGCCTCCTGGTGTTAATAATGTACATAGATGAAATGTATGAATGCCCACAGGCCGCTTCAGCACCTTATGGACAGCACTGCTCTGTGTGACAGTGAATGAGTGTATGAGTGAAGTAGATTTGTGCCTCTGATAAAGTGTGGCTGGTTTTCAAACTATCTGTGCTCTTGTCTGCTGCTGACACGACGCTGAGGGGAGGAAGTGAAGAAGTGGTTCAACAACGGCCATTTTTTCCACACTCCAGAGTATTGATGTGGTTATTCCAGCAACAGACATTGTCCTCTGTTGAAACACGGATCTGGGAATGTCTGGGATTTGTCCCAGAAGACATGGCGGAGGCTGAGCGGTGTTGTTTCTAAGCCTCAGTTGCCTTTCTGCCGTAGACGCTCCTGCTCCGAACGTCCCCCTTTCCCGGCTGACTTTAGTGCAGGACTGTCGTAGCTCCCGTCTCCCGTCTTCCGTTCTTGATAAGTATGCTAAGTGCGTTAGCAGCTAACAGACTAAAAGCACAGCCCTCACCCCCGTTTCGGCCGTTAGCAGATCTCCACCGGGAGCAGCTCTAGACGTACCCTGTAGAACAAACAAAAGGCCATGTTTTAACCGAACCCAGGGAGTTTTACACTGGATGCACAGACAGTAACTATCATGGTGAATATATTGAGGATTTCCACTGAATCAAAGGGGTTTGGGTTTACTTGACAGCAGACACAGGCTGGGTGATGTTTTACCAAACTTCTCTTCCATGTGCCTTTTCACATCACAAACTGGAAGAAAACTGAAAATTCTTCTGTTTTTGTTTTTTCTCTTTGTTAATAGTTCTCTACGGAAAAGCTCCTCAGCAAACTGCAATACATGGGTAATATTTAAAGCATTGTATGTTCATTTTATCAACGACCACACGCCTTATGTCCTTGTGTGCCTGACGTTTATCTACACAGTTAGCTGTAGAGGTCACGACCCCGCTTAAAGGTTCAATACGTAAGAGTCGCACGTGGTCGTGTGTTTACGTGAAGTTCGTGTTGGAGTGTGTTGTGCTGGGAGTCGGCAGGGGTTGACGTTAACGCTAGCTTGTGTTGTACACTGCCACTGCCAAAGAGCAGAAAAGGGACATTGAAGAAGTCTGGAATGAGCGTAGTGAGTCCTGTATGTACAAGCGAGTCAACAGGCTGATATTCCATTTTGAAATGATTTTTTTAAGGGTATAGAATTTGCTGCTGTATTGCAGCAGTGTCCAGAATTAACTTTTTGACTCCGCTGTTTAAGTTGGGTATAGATTTCAGATTTTCTGAGGTGCACCTGAATGCAACATGTCCCTCGATGTGTATGTGTGTAAAAACAGGACAGAAGCAATGAGCCCACACTCTGTGGACGGCTTTCCCAGATTTTGGACACTGTACAAAGTGCGGATGTTGTGAATTTGAAATGATTGATTAGCTTGTGATCATAATGTGTGGCCGTCGCAGAATCCTCCTGGACGTGGACGCTGACGTAGGCAAGGAGACCCCGTCTTTAGCTTAGAAACGGAGAACTGTGACGTCAACAAACGACCAGCTCCCGGCGCAAAACAGACTCCAACACGAACTTCACGTAAGCACGAGAGCGCGCACAGAATTTACATATTGAACCTTTAACAAAACTGAGTTGGGATGTGTATAATCATATAGTTGTATCGACCATATCAAACGTTGTTCATGTCTGTTTTGTGCCAAATCACTACGTGTTCCCTGACATCTAAACCAAATCAATTTAATTTATTTTGCTTTTCAGTTTTAAAGCAAGGGTTGATTTTAAAGTCGTACATGTTGATGAGTTCCTGTTTTTTTTTTTTTGTTTGTTTGTTTTTAAGAGGTTCAGCAAGGAAAACTAAAGTGCACTTACGCCTAGAGTCCATCTCTGCTTGATTCTGTACAAAAGGGATGTTGTTACAACCTGAGAGTTTATTTTTCTTTCATAAAGATGATGAATTATTTTGAAGGGTTGTAACGCTCGTGTCAGAAATGTGATCTGTTTTGTAGTTGGTTTTAATTTCCATCCTGCTTCTGCTCAATGCGTCCAACTGTGTCCCAGTCTGTCTTGCACTCGGCTCATATCATAAAGGATAATATTAACAGTACTTTTACTATTTAAAAAAACAAAAAAACAAAAAAAAAAAAAGCATTTGAGCGAAGAGATTCTCACAGCAACATGTCGCCACTGTTCCGTCTCTGTACATTATGGTAACTACATGTGAATCGACATCTGAATAAAGACTGTTTTTGTATTTATACTGAGGTGTGCAACTTGATTTATGATCTGCACAAAGACAGCTGACGGGTGTAATTATAGAGATCAAAGTTCAGTTTTATGGCTTGTGAGAGAACTTCTATCTCTGTTCCTGTTCAGATAAAAATACCCCGTGAAAAAAAAAAACAATGTCCTCAAAGTTGCTCGGTCTTGCTAGACAAACGGGCCAGCAGAGGGTTAGAGCTGAACATCCAGCGTACAAGTCAGTGCATGCAATGACGGTAAATGTCTGTGCAAGAATGTCAAGGAACTGAGTGTCTTCTGGGTGGTTTTTCATGAGTGTGGTTTAGTTTTTCATCAGAACAGCGCGTGTCAACTCACTTCACACTCGAGCGCTCGCTGCTGTTTCAGTTTCAGTTGCTGTTCTCAGTTCACACTCTACTTCCTGTTTGTCTCCGAGGCCTCGGTGGATGGTTGGCCGGTTGCCACGACAACGGCCAACCACACTGGCATTAGTCATAGTGTGGTCCACCTTTTACCGTCTTTCACGAGGTTTCTTTTGTGTGTGTTCACTTTTCTATTCTATTGTTCTCCCTCCTCTTCTTAAAAAGTGTGTTTGCTTTACTCCCCGTTCTGTTCAGCAGATCTCCTTGAAGAAACTAAATAAAACTACAGTAAAAGTACAGGAATTGCACCAATTGCACTATGCACCAGTTACAACCAGCTACAGAGAAAAAGAAACACAAGATGACATTTTATTTGTGGTTTCAGGTCCTACATTGCACTTCACATTCAAATAACATGTAGGAGCAAATGTAAAGTGTAGACAAACAGTACAGTAGTGAAACAGAGATCATGCAGATGTGTCATCTGTGCCATCTAGTGTTGAAAAGTAGGATTGCAGAATGAAACACCAGACCAGTCATATTTATAGTGCCAATCATGATACATGATCATCTCAAGGCTCTTCATGAATTCAGATTGGGAGTATACAGAGAAAAAAACCCCAGAAATATCTCTGAGAGCCCAGGACGACAGAGGGGAGCAAAAACTTCTTTTACAGAAGAAAAAACCTCCAGCAGAACCGGTCTCCGGGTCGGCGTCCATCTGGCTGGACCGGCTGGGGTTAGCGGAAAGAGAAGCAAAGAGAAAGAACGACCAACAACAGACACTGACTGCGTGAAACACAAAGACGCTGCGGGTTGACCTGGTGAAACTGAATGACCGTGTAGTTGACTCAGTCACGCAGATGACCTTCTGGAATGGAATTAACATGAATTACTCCATTTTATTCAGGTTTTTTGGGGGGTTTTTAGGCCGACACCAATCACTATACTACGATACAAGAAAACAGTCTGGACACTGAAGTTTAAGATGTGAAATCTCAGGAAAGAGTTTTGTGGCCAGAGGTCAAAGGTCAAGGTTACCGTGCGTGGCCTCACACCTCGAGGGAATCTCCTCAGATTTGACACAGACGTTCACTTGGACTCCGTCCCCACCGTAAACCCGGACCACTAAGCCCTCAGACTTTACTGGCCTCAGCTGGTCAGTGTCTGGGTGTGAGAGGCTGCGACAAGGTACATGTCACGTGACGTTACCTTGACGACGCAAACACGTGGGCGATGAAGACCAGATTAACTTTATTAATCCCGTCAGGAAAATAAAGTTAATCCTCATTAATGTAATGTTTCTTTGTAATTTTCGGTGATCATCTTATCTTTTTTTAACGCTCCCTGGTAACCCCGAGTTTAATGTCATAACACAATGAATTGTGGGTAATTCACTCAGGTAAAGTCTGCAGAAGCGCCGACTTCCGGAAAGTGGACCTAAAGGACTCAAAACGTCCTCGATCAGCCCTCAGTCACTTCACAGTTTTACACTGGGACCTAGACTGTATTTATAGACTGTATATATAGACTGTATATATATAGACTGTATTTATAGACTGTATATATAGACTGTATATATATATATAGACTGTATATTTATAGACTGTATATATATATAGACTGTATATATATAGACTGTATATTTATAGACTGTATATATATAGACTGTATATTTATAGACTGTATATGCTGAGACAAACCTCAACCTTGAAGAATTTACCGGGAACGTGTGAGTGTGAGGGTGGACACTGGACCGGACACTGGACCGGAC
>JAPQRN010000002.1:1359757-1373168 GCA_037367275.1 Coranthus polyacanthus
GGAACTTTTTATAGTCTCTAGACATATAATGGTGTTAGCCTATAGTCGGATGATTTTTAGTTAACTCTGAGGAGGATGTTTACTGATGACACATGGCCCACTGCATTATAGGCAGAAGTAGCACTTGGAACCTTTTCAACATTTGTACAAATATAGTATAGTATTAGAGTATTGTTATGCTGGAAGCTTCCTGAAACAGCACTTTAACTGCTGGACAGAAGCCATGCAGATCCCCTGTAGGTGGGTCAGCAGCTCCTCCTCACAGGGGCTGGCCCAGGTTTCTTGCTGGTCTCTGCACGGCTGTGGAACTAATTTGGACTCCGTTAAGAGTCAGCAGGTGCCACACCTCAGCCTGCCCAAAATGACGCCTACATTATTTAGCTCAGGCTCTGTCACCGTCTCTGCCTCTGTTTAGTCAGCCTGCTTAGCTTTCCCCTCGCCTTCCTTCTCGCTTTCATTAATGTTGGCTGTCTGCCCCTGCCGCCTCACCCCCACCCCTCCACTCCCACCTCCCTCTCTTTTTTCCTCTCTCTCTCCTCTGCCTGCTTGGCCCCTTGTGAACTGTGTACAAATATAGATTAGTTTAGAAATTCATTAGCCCAGTCGTTATCTGTCATTGGCGTGCGCCACACAATAACAAGCCCCGAGGGTGGGGGGAGGGGCTTGGCAGTGGTGGAGGGGGGTGGATGGGGAGGGTGCTCTTGCATTGGTGGTGAGATAAGCAATGAGTTCCTCTTTTTCACTGTGTCAAAGAGAGAGAGAAGCAGAAGGAAGAAAGTTAATAAAGAGAGAGAGAGCGATAGAAAGAGATAAAAATAGAGGGAGATAGACTGGCGGGGGAGGGGGTGTTGGGGTTAGGGAGACAGAGATGCCAACAGCATTTTGAACATCTGCTTGTGCTCTGCAGATTCAGTACACACATACCCCCGGACAGCATTTCCCAACATGCTATAGTGTCGTGAGGCAGAGCGCGGCAGACGGCCAGCTGTTCCCTCATTCATTCATGTCGGTTGTGTGTTACTTAACATGAGTGTGTGTGTGTTAGCTCCGTCTGCCAGAGGTCAGACGTAACTAAGTACAAATACTTTGTTGCTGTACCTAAATTGTCAGGTATCTGCACTTTAGTTGTTTTCGGACAACTTTTTAGATGCTTCCACAGTGCATGTCTATAAGAAGGTGTGTCGGTCGGTCCTATTATGTTTAAAATGCATTATCTCAGGAAGAGCTTAACAGAATGTCACAACATTTTTGCACAGATGTTCATCTGGACACAAGGATGAACTGAAAAAAGTTTAGTAGCCATTCTTGTGAATACGGTATCTTACAATAAGTAGAATTAGCTGTTTCTGATTCTACTCTTTACATTTTCACAACAGGCTTGCCTCTCAACCGACGCATGTCCCAAAACAGAAGACCAAAACCCTCAGGACAGGACTCTGCAGTCGACACATTTACAACAAAATAACCAAGCTTTCAGGACCATGATGTATGCATCCTAGACAGGGAAGATGGGTGGTTTGAAAGAGGTGTCAAGGAGGCCTGATGATGATTTAATAAACATTTTAATAACAGGCTTGCTCTTTAGTTTTCATGCATTTGAGGCAAATGATGTATTATTTTAATTTCTTTTTTTAAAATTTTGCATCATGCGTGTCTTCACAACACGCATGATGTGATTTCAACACAGAGAAGACAATCCCTTGCTGCATCCATCAGTGAATATTACATGTGACAAATGTAACAAGACAAAAAAAAAAAAGATGTAACAAGACGCAAATGACGTGAAAGTGTGAACCAGATGAAAGAGACAGTAAAGGGAGACTGGCTCTTGGAGAAAAGGCATCATAACGATTGAAGTTCTGTTGCTGACATTGGAAACTGATTTACATAGTGAAAAGTTAATGTTCATTATTTTTGATTTGAAGGTAAATTGTCTTCACATTATATTAATATGACACGAGTTTCAGTTCACTTTACACACAAACAGCCTTCTTCAAAGACCGACTGACGACTTTTATACTTGGACATTTCAGAGCCTGGACTTTTACACTTTTCCTGCAGTAAAGAAGTTGAATCAGTGCTTCTACTTTTACCACAGTCTGTATTTACACAAGTATCTACAGGAGTAAACAATGTGTGTACTTTTGCCACCTCTGTCATATGCTAACATATGTCACAAAAAAGAAGTGCTTTAGCCAAGTGCTCTCCTTGGTTCTTTCATCAGGGCGTTGTGTTTGATCTTCACTTGTTATGACAGGCTGTTCGATAGCCTTTTGTGTGTGCATGTGTAAGCGAGAGATCTTGGGTTTGGATTAACCTGCTGTCACTTCACTGAAAGACAAGCCCAGAGGAAAAAAAAAAAACTGGATGCCTTGTGGTCCAGTAAAAACCAGGAGGAATAAGTAATCACAGTTCGCTTCTGAAGTGGCTGAAATGCAATAACTGCTCTAATGCAAATGTTTGAGCACAAAGCATTCAGCTAGAGAAAACACAAAGTGCATTAATGTTTCAAAGCGAGACAGCAGAACATCATAAAGCACGGCGCATTGCACACACCACATCCGGCTATTCAAGAGCTACATCTCCAATTATGTTATTTCTAGATGGTTGGTGCACACTTTGTTGTTGTTCTTCCTGCAGTTTAGAGGTAATTAATCATCTAAATATTTAGTTTTCTCCTCTATCAGTAGACTGGACTCTAAGGGTTGGGGGCAGACTCTTAATTGGACCTTAAGGAGAGGGAAAAATTACATTTTTTGGAGCTTTCATGGTATGAACTTCATCTGCTTACACAGGCCTGATTGTAAGGAGAGTTATTAAGTCGCCGAGTGCTTCAGCACTTGTTTTCACAACGAAAACACTGTAACAATTCAGTTAAGCTCATTAAAAAATCAAGGAGCCAAATTAATTTGTATGTTTGAAGTAATATCCAAGTGAAAACCTGCCTGCACAGCAATAAGCAACTTTTATTGTGGGCTTGTAACAGACTGAATGTATTTGTACAGCATATACTTAATGTTTTCATGGGGACAAACAAGAGAAATGAAAAAAGAGAGGGTGATGTTCAATTAAAGTTGTTTACCACATTAGAATCTTGTGAGTTCATGGTGCGTGTCTGATTCTGCTTATAAATGGAACAGACTGCACACACTTTGAAATGACTTATTTCAAATTAATTAATTTCTGTTTCCCCTCAGCAACTTTAAACCAATAGTGTCTCATATTGTCTGTAATGCTCAGGATTACTTTGAATGTATGACCCTGTATGTGTTTGTCTGTTTATATTATGGTGCACTGATCTCAGTCTTTACCAGATAAAATCAAAGGGAAGAGGGTATTATTTTATTTAGGAACGTGTGTCTGTCTCGCCCAATCTCATGAATGTGTAAATCTCTTAAAGGAGCTATATGTACTATTTGTACTTTACAATATTCATAAATGACCTAAAATTATCATTATAAAGTTTAGAATAAATATTTCTGACGTCATACCAAACATGTCAGTGTATTGCAGAGATGTGCACTAAATATATACACATAATGTATGTGTATATATATAGCCTTGTGTCTGTGTCTCCTGATGCCAAGGGTCTTGACCAAAGCGTCAGAATGTGAAAAACTGGGATGAGAACTGGTAAGAAACAACATTTAGAGTCAAAGAAAGTGACAATGTAATACAAAATACAAGCACAGAATGAAGTTGCTGAAATCATGTTTCTTCTCCACTCATGAGTTTAATTATGAAGCTTATGAAGGTGTACAGTTACTATGTTGTTATGTTGCTGCTGTTTGATGATCCATGATTCAGACCAAACTTTGAAAGTTCTTGTTGTGATCTTGTTTGGACAATTCAAAACGACAACACAAGGGTTACATTTGAGTCACATTTGAAGGTCTGTGTTTTATCTACATGTTAAACACAAAAACTAGATGATCCCTTTCAAATAAAGTCAACCACGGCCTTATGTTTCTGTTATAACGCTAGGCCAAAGTTCCATGAAAAGGGTGGATGTTGAAAAGTTGAAAGAAAATTTTTAAAACTGAGTTGAATAGTGACAAACTTCAGAAGGAGGCATTTGGGGATGGATGTAGAAGAACAATAAACTGTGTGGAGACCGGTGTTCATGTCCTATTTTGTGTTTATTTTTGTAATGTTTGTCTGGTTCTCACCATGATCTTTTCCAAACACTAACCAGGTTTTTGTGCCGAAACCAACTTGGAGAACTTGCTGTGTAATATATCCACCCACTCACAGCTGCCATTGTAACCACATAATCAACATGATTACCACTTCACCTGTCAGTGCTCACAATGTTTTGACTATTAAGGTGTATGTTATTTGCTATTTTGTAGTTGACTGGTTCACAGATGCATGATTCTATGATTGAGCTGACACTGGAAGATTTCACTAAAAGAGAGATGAATATTTGCAGAACAACAACAGAATGCTCTTCTTCTTCTACTCTGTGTATTAGAGCCATGTGTAATATAGACTACAGCGCCACCTGCACACCCACATTTTATGTAAACACAGCTACTCATTAACTCCCATGATCCATGCGTTGAGGAGGTACATGTGTGCATGGTCACCTGTGGAAGTTTCATTATCACCTGTGTTATTATTAGCTTAATCTTGGCAATATGTAATTAAATTATTTTATCTAATGAGCTTTGGGTGGACATGAACCCTTTCCTCAATGAAAAAAACAAAACAAAACAACAAAAAAAAAACAGCCTGGCACAATTCATTTGTATTTTATTTGGCATAAAAACATTTCTTTGGTAGGAGCAGGTCTGCATATTTAGGTAATTGTTCAGTTATTTGCTAATTGGCAACCTATTGGTTCTTTGTTGTATCATTGTTTGACTGTCTAGCTAGAATTAAAAGAAATCTGACAGACCTTTGTGGCTTTTGTTATCTATGAAGGACTGTGCTGTGAGGCATGATGAGGAGTCACAGGAGGATTTTAAATACACAAAAGAATCCCCAAAAAACAATTATAAGAATGTAGAAAAATAAAGCTCTGGACCCATAAAAGAGCTACATTTTGAAGAACTAAACTACAAAACACTAACTCAAAAAACCAACTGACCAAAGAAAACTGATCTTTCAACTGATGTAATGATCAGAGACCAAAAGAGGAACGAATAGACTGATCAGACAATTAAACATTAAAGGGGTGACATGAAACACCAAGACACTGACTAGACTACCAAACATCACAACAGGACACTTAGTCGAAACAAGTATCCATTAAAACTAAAAAAAGTACCAAACAGGAGTCTAATGAAACGAAAAAATCAACCCTATATGTAAATCCCAGAACAGGTTGAAAAGGATGTTCCAATTATTTTTCATCAAACTGTAAAGACTAAGCCTGCAGTAACATTGAATTAAACATATTTAAATCCTTCATTAATTAAAATTTTACTCGTGTCAGGAGAAAAAAAAACAAAAAAAAAACGAACAATATAATACTATCTAGTGATGAATAATAAACTGTGAACATTGTCTCCTTATACTTAGTATAATATTTTCATCGTAGTGTCTTTGTGTTGCTTTACAGATTACACAGTGGGAAAGGCCTCCATGCATTACATTTAAATATTATGAACTATTTATACTATTTATGTAAGTCTTGTGAACAATAAGAGATATTACTGAGTAGAGTTGAAATAAATAAATTGTGGTGACAAAATTACATGTAATATTGAATACATTTAAATGTCTTGACAAAGGAAAATTATTGCTAACATTATTTAGTAAATCCAACCAAATGTAATCTAGAGCTTCAGTAAATCTTGGTTAATGACATTCAGGCACAGGGTACATTTATTTAACTTTCTAAAATACATTTTAATCAATGTTTTAGAACTTTAAATCTACTCAAAAAAAGTGACACATATTAATGTGTGACTTTTACCCCTGTTCCACCAACAGAACAAAGAAGCAAACTGACGTTACCAAGCTTGCTACCTGTGATTTAATAATAATTAATAATTAAGACATGTGTTTTTTGGAGATGTGTCCTGCTAGCCATAGGACAGTCAACATGCCTCGCTGCCTGTCACCACACAAGACTCAGGTGTATATGTGTAAAATATGCAGCTGGCTCTGGTGTATCTGCAATGGCTAACAACAGTATTTCAGAAATTAGAACTCACAGTTGTAAGTTTTCTTTCTTTGATTGAGGATAAACAAAATGTTAAAAACCCCTCAGTAACACAGTTCAGTTCAACATCACCACTAAGTAGCTGACACTAAAACTAGATGCTACACTAGGTATTCTGTTAAAAATGGCAGTCATAACATTTTACCAGTTACCATAACCAGTTTTCCTGACCCCAAGCTGGTTCTTCGGCAGTCAAAACAAAAAGAACTGGTCTGAGATTAAGCACTGGCTCCAAACTGGTCCTGGAACTGCCTTGTTGGAAAAGGAGTATTTGTTGCCATAAGTTGTAATTGTTAGTAATCATTGATCAAATCATTTTCTTTTTAACAGTGTTTTCCTCTGTCTGTCCTTTGTCTTTCCTTAAACCAGCAGACGTCTTTGGACAGGGCATCTTGTTCAGTGCACCCACAGCTGCAGCTGCAGTTTCCCCACGTGTGACTTGTTTCCTCTGTGTGAGTTAAAGCCACTTTCAGCTCCCTCAGGGGCTTTAAACAGGACACTTGTGGTTAATTACACGGCCAATACTGCTCGGTAGAACAATGCTGACTTGACTTCCTGTATTTGGAGTGAAGCCACACACTGCACACACTGACTGACACTGTAGTATTGAATAGTTGTTTGAATACCTGATATACATTCATGTACTTTCAGGGACTGCTGCCTCTTTGTCTTGAAACACTGACAGATTATAAACTTAATCTATGAGGAATTACTTCAAAATTAATCTTTTCTTCTGCCAAAGAAAATCACCTTTGTTAAAAATGTTATAAATGGGTCAGTGTGAAGCTGTAGAAATGTGAACACTCTTTAACAATGACAATGCTCCTGCAGACAAAGTTCAGCAACTCAGGCTGATTAATTTGTCTGGAAGATTCATATTTTTAGCTGTGATAAAGCCTCCACACCATCAAAAGAATATATTGTGGAATCAGTCTCATACTTAAGCCAGTTTTAACAGAGATTCAAAGGCATTCATACTAGACATCTATGTGCCGATAGAGGGTATGTATGTTGTGTTACAGACGGTGGAACTCACTGCGCTTACATCCACTGAGTAGCAGAACTACTGAGTGACAGTGTTTGGGTTGAATGTTAGGAGAACACAAAAAAACACATGTGAAATGGGATAGGGCTGTTGTGAATTTCCCCCTAGGGATTAATAAAGTTAATCCTATGTGATTTTGTAGAAATACACCTCCTTGGTCTGTCATGTTGCTGTAAAATACCCTCACATCTTCATTTCAATGTAACACTAACTGATTCAGCTTAACTTACTCAGCTTACTACCTGTAACACTGAACTGTGAATTGTGTGTAGCCTACAATTACCCTACTAACATGTAACTGAATAAAATAATGTACAATTTAATTCATATTGTGTTTAGTGATTAAAGATATAGAATTCCATTCTAGTGAAATAGAAGTAATGTTGAATGCTAGTGTTAGCTTAGTAAAGGGGATATGACCCTATTGACAGGCAACCAAATGAAACACACCATTACCAGACCATTTGATAGATTACAGATTTCTCTGAAATAAACTGTAAAAAAAAAAGTAGTCTAACCTGGCCACTTTTGGATATTTGAATCCAGAAATGCTACATACTGCACATCACTGCACTGACTGAACGTACAGAAGATCCTTCAGCCCCACCACCATCAGACTGTACAACACCTTAGTCAATGGAAGACTGGAGACACTGAAGATAGACTCAGTATTCTGGAAATAATTAACTGATTATTTGTTTTAATATTATTTTTTCTTTTGTTTGTTTTTCTTGAGCTGAAACATGAATTTCCCACTGGGATTAATAAAGTTCACCTGCATCTGAATTTGTACTGTGCACTTTAGTCTATAGAAATCCAACAGTAACTGCATATGGTATGTTTCAAACTATCACACTGTATTACACCTTGGGAGTGTAAAAAAAAGGCTTTTAAGGTGAAACATGTAAAGAGAAAGTTTCACAGGTGGTTGATTGGGAAACATTTGGTGAATAAAAATAATATAGTGTTTGGAAAGATAAAATGAGAACAATAGTGTGCTGTGGTACTGATGTACTGATGGAATTAGTGTTGTGGAAATGTTTTAATTACAGAAAATGGCAAATTCAAGTCACAGGTCAGAAATCAGTAAGGTGTCTTACTAAAGTACTGTTCCGTTAACAGGGCAAATTGGAAATAAATGTGTATCACTTAAATAAATCTTTTTCAAATAAAGAGCAGCTTTTGTCTGAGGTGAAAACAGGGCAGTATTTATTAGTATTTATTGTCTAGCTTCACATTTTTCACTTTTTTTTAACCTGGGCCTCATTATTCTTGGGCATCCTTATCAGTAAAGATTTTAAACAGCACCAACAAAACTCACATATCCAATGCAGTAATGCTCCAATCTACCATATATAGCAGGAGAACATTCTCTTTTCTTCCCATAAAAACTTGCAATATTGCTGTTAAAAAATCGAAAGCTTGCACTCAGTGTCAAATGAATCCAGATTCAGAGATGTTTCTCTCAGATCTCTGAGATTGGGTCCCTGGTGGAGCATATCCCATCTCTGTTTTGGGGGTTGCTGTGTTTCTGATAGGCCTGCTCTTTAATCTAACCTGTCTTTGGGGCCTTGCTGAAGAGGTATGGCGCGCGATGTGAGGCGAGATAGCAACTACAGGCTGTTCCAGATTTATAATTCTGATTAAAAGTGATTTCCCCTTCTGTACCATCCCTCTGGAAGATGCACGGCAAGATGATACAAGAGAGAAAACACTGAAAACCTTCTCACGGATTGCCAGAGGAGATTTGTGGCTTTAGATTCCCAGCAGAGGGGGAAACCAGGCTCCAGCCCTGACTATTCCATGCAGCAGCCCCCTCAAACCACCCGTCCACCAGC
Source organism: Coranthus polyacanthus (assembly GCA_037367275.1). Taxonomy (NCBI): domain Eukaryota; kingdom Metazoa; phylum Chordata; class Actinopteri; order Kurtiformes; family Apogonidae; genus Coranthus; species Coranthus polyacanthus. The sequence goes on from JAPQRN010000002.1 coordinate 1,368,813, forward strand.
AGATAGTATCTCCACATTATCAGTAAGGGCCTAAGTAAACATCTTTCATGTTTTATAAAGCACGAGAGCCAACAGGAAATGAAAGAGTCCCGGCCTGGAAGACAAATAAAGAAAATGAGGTAGAGAAATCGACGGTAGAGAGGGAAATCCACTCTTCATCTCCTGGAGCTACAGGGCTTCGACTCCACAGAGAGACAAATATCTGTCTGCTTTGGGTGCGCATGCGCCTGTATCATAGCTGCGGGGGCCGAGTGAAACTCAGCAGCGTCAATAAGACTAGAGATTTTTTTTTTTTTTTGCCCTGTCCAAGTCTGTCTACTTATAAATGTTGTCATTCTTCTTGGGGCAAAAGATTAAAAGGGAGCTTTTGGGCTGAGCACTGGAGCTCATTTGTAATGTTGTAGAAGAAAAGTGCCTGCAGCCTCACTGCACACACACACATACACACACCGCGAGAGAGGGAGGGGTGAAGGGAAAGAAGGAGCAAAAGGAGCAATATGCAAGGAGAAACTCAAGCGACCAGATTTACTCATTGACTTCAGCTTCTGCCAACAGAGTATTTTTCATACATTTACTGAGTGAATAACTCTGCTTTTCCTCTCAACATCAATATAATTATGTGCCTGCTATGCACAAGTATAAGCAGACACATATTCATAAGGTGTGTTTCCATCAACTTTTTCATGCACATTTTGAAGTTTTCATCAGAAATGTTTATTGAGAAAATATTTTTTAAATAAAAAGACAAACAAACAAACAAAAAACTCAAATCTTAACTCATGTGACTGATCAGGTGACTGATCCCTGGCATGTTCCTGGATATTCCCATTATTAGTCTCATCCATGAAAAAACACAGCCATTTTAGACAACAGGTTTTTTTTAGGAAACCAGCAACACAAGGCTCTACTTCTTCTACTCTTTTTTATAACAGCCATGTGTAAAATAGCTTACAGTGCCACCTTCTGACCACATGACACAGCCTCGTTTGTTCACTGCAAACCAGTTTATGGAAATGCATATGATTTGCATGTTCTTCTTTTTCTGTTTTGCTTTACACGGCCTATATTAAACACATAAATTGCACATCAAAATAGATGAAACATTCAGCAGTTAAATTTTCAAAAAATTACTTTTCTTAGCAATTTGAATAACCATGGCAATGAAAATCACAAAAGACTGCCCATTCACATTCATTTCCAACAGAAAAATGATGTGACACTGATCAAACCCATCCCCCTTTAAGGCCTCATTATTTCATCATGATTTGATGTAGGAAAATGGCTCCAACTTTAAAGGGGTCACGAGACTTCAGACTATATTGGGCTCAGTATTTCATTATCTAGTACAAAATCACAGTTTAAGTTTTATGCTTTTTAAAGAGTGTTTCTGATTTTGCAACAGGTGTGTTTTAAAGTTGTCCAATGCAAAATTGCAGCGCAGAAATGCAGAAAATCTGCTTGCAAATTTTCCATGATGTCATGTTCCATTTTTGTAAAAAAAAAAAAAGCTCATTTTGTGAAGAGGAAAAAAGCAGGTGTGGGTCAGTCCAGTTTGGAATTGCATGGGATTGGCGAGTTCTGCAGGATTTCCAGCTGATGCAGGATCCCTGTCTGTATCACAGTCTCTTCGGGTCATATTTTCAGATGACTGTGGAACAGTTTGAGGATCATTTAAGCTGCCTTTTGCTATGCTGCACCATATTTACCACTATGTAGCCACATTTATTTTCTTTTGTTCAGTGTGACTCCCAAAGCCCAGTCTCTTACAGAATTTGAACTTTATTAAAGTGACAGGAGTTCCATCCAACTGCCCTGTTAAACCCAATAATAAATCAGAGCAGACATTTCAGTTCAAATCCAGAAAAGGACACTTATTTTTACATTGCTGCCTTTGCCATAATTTCCACAAAACACACATTAAATTTATATCTGTTGCATCCTCTGGCCTCTAGCCATCTTTTTTCCTCTGTGGGTGTTTTTTGTCTTTCCCTCTGATTACAGGAGTGGAGACTGGTGTGCAGGAGCCAAGTCATCACTTGTCATCCATCTCAATCAACAATGCTACTAATACCTAGCTCCATCTCCTCCATCGCTGATCATTGAAAAATGATTTTTGACTCAGTTATCCTGTTATTCACGTTCCAGCTCTCGACAGTTTAACAGCTTATCCAGTTTATAGGTTAACTCTGATTCTTACCTGTTTCTACTCCTCGCCCACAGATGATCTCTTGCCTCCGTCTCCCTCCTGCTTTGTCTCCGGATCTCCATTGGGCTTTGCATCCTGACTGAATTCCCTCCCAGCTTGCCTGTCTGCCCGCAACCTCCTCTTGTCTGCTAGTTGCCCTGTTGTCGGTCAATAAACTGCCAAAGAACGTTCGCTCTGTCTCCTTTCACACTCCTGTCCTAACAATATCAATTATTTTGGCTGTGTCTCTTGTCCCTGATGATAAAAATAATTTGGTGATTTGAGGTACCACCTGCAACTCACAAGCCTCTGTTTGAGTTCCCTGAAGGCAAATCTCAGTTGTTAGCTGTTAAATTCATCTTCCTCCCTAGCTACAAGTCTCATTTGGGGAGATTTTGGGAGACAAGGGGCACTGTGGAAAAGGTGTGAATGTGCAGTAGCAGGGATTAAAATTTTCTGCTAAAATTTTGTACTTAGAGATGCTATTCAAGCAGCCTCAAGAGCCTCAGTAAATCTTTTCTATCAGCTTATCCTGCTGTTCTTGACCCCTAAGGAAGTTTTTTTTTGTTTTTTTTACGAAGCTTGTTTATTCTCCTTGTCATTCATTCCGACTGATTCAGACTCTCTACCTTAGGTGTGTGTGTGATGGTGTGTGTCTGTGAACTAAGTCTTGCCTGCGGGTATGTTGGAGGGGAGAGCAGGGTGTCGTGCATTAGAGAAAACACAAGGTAAACAGTGTGTCAGTCAGCAGCCGCTCTCACTCTCATTAATATCATATTATTACAGGTTGGCTCCACACACCCACGTCTGGCTGTTTTTATTCAGTGACAAGTGGGCAGATCTACAAGGAGAAATGCATCATAATGGTTCTATTCCAAAATAAAAGCAATAACCCAGGTCAGTTTATTGGCTAAGAAGAAGCATCTCTGATCATGACACCTTGTACAAACAGAGGAACAGGAAGAAACAGTCAACCTTGTATCACTGCAGGCAAAACTGCATGGAAATAGTAAGACTTGCAATTACCTCTGTTTTCCATTGCAGCCTAAACATACAGGTCTAAGGCAAATCAAATGAGATAATCCCACAAGAAAAGTCAACACTTTATGTCTAAGCAATTCCATTACCAGAGGTTGTCTGACCTATACTTGAATACTTAGAGACTGTCAAGCCAGATATACCATATAAACACTGTCTTCAAAATGCATTTTAAATGTGTTTATGGAAACACACCTATTGTGTAGCCCTGGCAAATACACTTGGCTGGATTGTGTTAAAATATGATATTTCAAATTTTGTGTGCGTGAATGAAGCATTCTGCAGTATATAGCTTACTGTGTTGCATTTCTATACACAAACCAGTCACAGGCAGGGAGGTAGTTAAAGTTATTTTGGAAAATAGGCATGGACAGTGAGACTGGACTGGGACTCCTGGATGTTATTTAGTTTACACCTTATACCTTTTTTTCATAATGTTAAAGGACAATCTCTTTTTGTTTTTCACCTGGCATGTTAAATTGTGATTCTGTAGGCAGTGTAGAGAGTATCTATTTACATGTAACAGTTACACAATTAACTTACAAAAAAAAAAAAAAAACTCTAATCAGTTACAGATACTGAGTAAAAATATGTAGGGCCTATTTAAATTACAATAGCCTAATCAACGTGATCACAAAATGGTTACATTTGAATATGTTTTTATTATTAAAATTTTACTGGATTTTCAGCCTAAGCCTAAGTGCTGGACTTTAACATTAGTTTCCTTCTGAAATCAAAAAAGGGCTCTTAAAGTTTGGGTTTACATTTTTGTTTTGAGGACGTATGAGCTTCACTGGCCAGTTTAAAAAAAAAAGTATTTAGTAATTTGCGTTGTCTACATATTCCATTTTTAACAGGCTAAATAGTAATATGTAACTATTAGATTTCAAAAAGAACCTTCAAAACACAGTGTGTTGGTTATGCTAACGGTAAATATTTAAAACAATGTACTTCAGGTCAACATGCTTCTTCTTAAAGCTCTTTAAATAACCATTACTTAACCATTACCATTATTATAGAAATCATTTATGTTTCATGTGTTCTAACTTAGATGTATCAATTCAATTCAGTTCAATTCAATTTTATTTATATAGCCCAATATCACAAATCAAGATTTGCCTCAAAGGGCTTTA
>JAPQRN010000002.1:1373268-1385376 GCA_037367275.1 Coranthus polyacanthus
TATATGTATATTTATTTGATTCAAAATTGATCTTCTACATTATAACCTGTAAAACTTCTAAACGTCTAAACCCCAGACTTCATCATAACATGTGGCTTCTGGTAGCAATTGGGCATATAGTAGCCGTGTTTGGACCTATAGGCCTATGTTACATTCAGTTACATTTGTACCTAAACATAGTGTGGGTGTCATTATATTTATTAAAAAAAATAATTCAACTTGCAGTTGAGTTGGTCATTTCTGTGAGAAAGGGATTCATGTTCAGTACTGAGATCCTCACTGTAAATTAGTAAAACAATCACCGGCTTCTTTGTGTTGATGGATTTAATTCCCTTGATATTTATTTTGTATAAATTCCAATGCTCTCCATTTGTTTATTATCTATATCTACTAACTAACTACTACTAATTGATGCAATATATCTAATTTTATTTCCTGTGTGTGAAATAAAATTCACATTAATATATGCTTAGAAATGATCTCAATAAGTTTGTAATTTCAATTTTACTTCATATTTTTAGGGGACTTAGAATACAGATGCTAACTCTGCAGCATTTACTGCAGTGTTTGATAATTTGTACTGTCCGTGTTAAATACACCAACAAATTTTTTTTTTTTCGAATAGCTGATTCGCTGTTTTGTCTGTACAACTTTAGGAAATGGTGAATAATGTTAACTACAGCAATGTCTCAAAATATTGCACCTTCAGTGACTGTAACCCCATTTGAGTAGCAATCCCCCCTAAAGGGGGAAGCAGATTTTGCTCCCTAGTAAAACTATTACATTTTCAATTCTATGTTTTTTACTATGTTTATATTATTTTTGTTTGAACTAATTTACAATGTTTTATTGTTTTCTCTATTTATATTCTTTTTGAGTAGAACACCCAAAGGTTTTTATTGTTTTAGTTTTGATTGTTCTTTATATGCTCACATACATTTTATTAATGTGAATATTTGAAATTTTTTAAAAAGTTAAATAAAAAGAAGAATATTATTTGTAACCTAATGATGATGAGTAGTGATTAGCAGGGCCCCCCAGAAACTTCTTGCCGTAGGGCTCCAGTACACTGAAGAATGGGCCATGCCAGACCTCCATGTAAACCACTGCGGTTCACTCCAAATAAACTCACACCTGATCCTCATCATCTGCCAGCGCACATAAACTGCACCACAACACAGCCCTTAAAGTCAAAAGAATAAGAAATTCTAATGTGTGCAATTCGGAGCTTGTGGGACATAACTTTTTGATCAGGGATAAAAAAAAGAAAAGGGCACAGCAAATGAATAAAACATTAATTAAAAAGAAAAAAGTCATTTGGTCGTGCTGTTCATAACAGCATGCTGTGGTTTTAAATGATGGCGCTAGGGAAGCAGCAGGGCTCTGACAGTTTGATAATTCCAGCTAGCTGTGTCGGATGATGAGAGAGGGGGCCTCTTCAGGCGCTGCTTGACAAAATTATAATTAAGCATTATCACCAAATTGCAGTGATTGAGGATGTATCTCTTTGTGGCCTTTGAATGAGCGTTTAAAACAGTAATTCCTTGGGAAATGTGCCTTTTTCCTTGCTTTTTTTCCTCCCCTCCTCAATTATCTAAAACTGGTTTTTGATCCTCAGCTCCAACGCAATGACTTCCACCGAATGAGAATGAGATGTCAAGCTCAGAGTCTGCATCTTCTTCATCTTCACTGATTAAAAACAGCTATTTTGCAGTCGCAGAGAGAGGCCAGTGTTTCTTATATTACAGCAGCCATTTTTCCATAATAAGACAGACCTTCTCTAATGCTAACATCTCCTCCCACATCAAAGCAACCTTATAGATCATAATTGCTTTTGGCATGTTTAATTTGGAAAGGCCCATAGGCCAATCAGTGCTGGCAGTTTTTCTGTGTGTGTGTGTGTATGTAAGAATGAATTGAAACGGTGAGGTGAGGTCCGATAAGATCATCATAGTCGGAAGATAATGGAGATGCTTGAAAAAGAGGGAAGAGTTAGTTAAACACTCTGACAGGAGGGCTGAGAGAACAGGGGTCAGAACTGAAATGAATTTCACGCTTCTGTCCACGAGCCAATTCAGGGAGAAAATTGAATTTGGAATCTTTTTCTTTTTCCACCTAATTCGATCACCAGATCAGAGAGCAGGGGCGGGAGCACTTAAGGCCCGAGCAAAAACAGCATACTCACTTAAATAGGCTGGGTTATAAGGTGCTCTGGAGCTAGGCACAAGTGCTTCCAACTCTTTCCTCTCTAGGGAGCCGTGGCTGAGGTGATGGTGGTTGTGGAGGTGATTTTGTTGGAGGTGTTGGTGGTGGAGGTGGTGGAGGTGTTGGTGACTGAGGGGCGTCTCTTTGCCAAAGGTGGAGAATGACTGATCAGCCTTGTGCTCGGGGCTTTCAAATACCTCTGTGTCCGGGACTGAGTCCATGCCGGGCACGTGGAGGTTGCTGCGGTAGTCCGGGCCCTGGCGCCCATCTGAGGGCACGAAGCTCGGCATCCAGCAGCGGTCTGAGTGGCCCAGGGCCTTACACTCCTCTGTGCAGTTAGAGAACAGGTCGGCACCTGAAAAGAACAGAGGAGGGAGGAGTTAGAGAGCAGTTTAAGTTTTAAATATCCAGCCTTTTCAAGGAACCCTAACCTGATGAGAAAGTTCCATGAATTTTCCCTTACAATTAAACTTACAGTTGAAGTTGTGTTAGGCTAAAATGCATGTATTTGACTTCATTTGAAATGGAACATCTTCTAATTTCTGTGTTTAACATGTGGCTAAAACACAACCTAAGCCGCATCAGTTCAAATGTGACCCTAATCCTAAAATGGGTAGTTGTTGGGTGTTTAGACTTTATACTTTCTGATACCTGCACGCACACACACAGACTTTGACAATGTGTATTTATGCTGCATGCTCTTTTGATGCCATGTATCAGTGCTGCCTGTTTCACCAACATTCACCAACATTATGGTTTCCATCTGTATAGCAGTTCACTTTAGGTAACAATATTGTGTGAATACCACATTCATTCACACTATTAAATGCAATAACAATGGAAGGCGATTACACAAAACTACAATCATCTGTGAAGGTGATGTTTTACATACAAAACATGTGATCGGCAGTCTATCTGTGTTTAACTGGTGCAGATCTGTAACTACTGATCACTAACACCATTTTATGAAACATTCAAGCACACAGGGCTTTGTAAAAGACAGAGCAGCTGCAGGTCAAACAGAGCTCATATTACACAGGTTCAGTACCAATAACAGTGAAAATAAAAGGCCAAAAATTCAAACCACCACAAAAAGACCACACAGTAAAATAAATTCACGAGGCCAAATTTAATTATGTTCTAATGAACACAACTCAAGACATTTTCAAAGTCAACTCAGATAGGTGCTCCCATATGTTACAGTTCTGAGAGATAAGTCAAATACAGCACAAAACGATTAAACAATTAACAATTAATCTCAAGTGATTTGGAGAAAAATGTGTTGGATTTTTAGAAAGGAAATATCGATGAATTAATGCAGACAACAGGGTTATGTTGCCATAATGTGAAATTGAACTGCTGACAGGGGAACTAATACATTCTGCAGTACATTCACTGAGCTTCTCACAATCTAAACATGATCCTGAACAATGTCAAGCTGTGACACAGGTAAAATGGTGCTATGATACTGAACAGCATGTTTTTCAGTGGTAACTCTGATTGACAAGCCAAGCAGCTCAGAGGGGATTGTGCCTGATGCACTGGACATCCACACATCAGTCACATGCCAATCGCTTGCTATAGGTGGCTTATGGGCACTAAGCCCAAGCCTCATGTCAAAACAACATCAGATGCAAGGAGGAGAAAAATGATCCACGAGCAAACGTGAGGACTGAAAAGTAAGGACAGACAGACGGAAGGAAGGAAGGAAGTAGAGGAAAGAGCTGAGAACTGATCACATGAATGCAGCTGCCGCTACAAGTTCAAGATTTGTCTTTTTTACATGTGCTTCAGGCTTTTTCATCATGACATCATATCACATCATAAATATTTTAGTGTTATTTCAATTTCCCTGACAGGATTAATAAAGTTTATTTTAATTTTTTTATCATTTAAATCATACACATAAACCTTCTGTAAAACAGTGTCACAAAGTCTCTATTCATTTTTTCATGGTGAAATTAATTAGTGTACTTAAAACAACACATACAAAGTGTTTGTAGTGATTGTAAATATGTGATTGCTATAAATGATGATATAACAAACCAAACAGTTGCAGAATATTCTTGCTATTTTCAGCTTCAATAAAAAATCATCATTATGTTTTTATGTCTTAGATAAAATAAGACCTAATGTAATGTGACAATAACGCTTTTTCTCTGACATCGAGTGGTGTAGAACCTAAAAAACCTCTTCCTGCTCTCTGAAACATGAAATAAGGGTTAATCACCCATTTCTTCATGTCAGATACATTTACACATTGTATATAGATCTGTGCTTCAACATTTGGTACAGACACTTGTTTGGAGGAGGTTCTTAAGAGAAATGAACAGAGTTTAAGTGTTTATATTTTTATTTTTGGAGATATCTGACTTTTGCAGAAGAAGTCAGATATTTAGTTTGAAATAACAGAAAATCTTTGTTATTTGGAGATAATGGCTTTAAACTAATTGATTGTTGCATCTCTCTACTGTAACTCTCCCTCTGTAATACAATTAACTCTTTACTAATAGACCATATCTATATACAATGCACGGATAGCAGAGGAAACATGGGTGAGTGGATGGGGACAAAACATAGTCTATTGAGATTGTATCCTTTTTTTGTTTATTTTGTTTTCATTCTCTACTAAAACACTGACAGAATGTTTTGTTGTTGTAGTTAATTTTACTCAGAGTGCTATCATTTTATAAATTGTTTTGAATGTTGTACCTCCAGATTTCTGGAGTTTGGCTGACTCTGCTGATTAGGACATTTGCTGGGACATTAATACTAGTGAAGGTGTAAAAGTCAACCTGAAAAACCTGATGTGATGCAAAGAAAAGGGCTGCTCTGGAAAATATTCTGTGCAACGTGAAATGTAATGTAAAGTGTTCCTGTGCTTATAAACTGAACACAACTGTTTTTGCAGCATTTTACGCAGAACAATGTGTGACAGAATGATCCTACCACAAAAGTGTGGAGCGTGGAGCGATGAATAGAGCATATTGAGCAAATCAAATGCTCAGTTTGTATACTTCATGTCATGTCCGTAGGGGAATGAAAAAATGCACACAAAAGTAGGAGTGATACTGAATACTGTATATGAGGGTTAAACCTGTTTGATTCTGTGCACTGAAATCAGAAGAGAACACAAAGAGAAAGAATAACAGAAAATACAGTTACATAAGGTAGGCCGGTACATTTCATGTGCCAAGCAGATTCAAATGTTCCTTCAGCTCAGCAGGCAGATGGCCCCTGGTATGACGCTCTGAATAACTGACCCTGAATATGTCTTCAATCAGATGGAAAGCATCAAAGGTCACTAGATGTGTGTAGAAATGTCAGCTGCAGGCATTTACACGCATCACCACAACAAAACAAAAAAAAAAAAAAGAAAACCTGCTGCAAGAGGCAAGAAATCAGTGGGTGGAATTTATACGACCAAACCAGTGTGTGTAGTTTCCAAACTGCTCCCATTAGATTAACCAAACCACAGACTCAATAGTATTGGATTACCCAGCGTCCCCCTGGCCTGGGCTCTGTGTCTCACTCCCCTTATCTTTTTAAAAAGCTCTTGTCCTGTGTGAAAGGCTGACTGCAGGTACCACAGTAGAACCGGTGTGAGCACGTTCACTTTCATGTGGGGCAGAGTGATTTTTTATTTGAATGGAGCTGAGAGGACCTTTTGTCAGGGAGCAAAGGGGAGAGATGAGTTAGCGTTCAAGCACAGCTATTTAGGCCGAGTGTAAGCCTTAAGCCAAATTGTGTTTTCATTGCCCATATGTTTTTTTGCAGTAGGGCCTTGATTCTGTGTGTGTAGGTTTTTTTTTTTAAATCCGCTTGTTGTGTATGTGTGTCTGAGTCACTGTTTGGGGCTAAAATCTGAACTGTCCAGCTCAGGCTATCTGCTGCTAATCCCTCTGAATACAGACTGATTAGGCTAAGACTACTGCAATCCTAGTAAGCACACTGTGTGTGTATGCATTTTGTTGTGTGTGTGTCTGTTGCGGTCAGCAAAGAGGGAATTTGCTTTGTTACAAAGCGGATTAATTTGGCTTGCCGTCACTAACAGCTTGGAGAAGTGCCCAGTCTCCTAACGAGAGGGATTCTTATTAAATATTAACCAAGATGCCATAAATACACCATCACATTATGTTTTAATACTGCCCTCTTACATGGGGAGGAGACAACTTACTGCAAGGCTTGATGATGGGAAAGCAGCTGCCACCGCAGCCACCGCCGCAGCCACCGCCACAGCCGCCACCACCACAGCCGCCACCACCTCTGCCTGCTCAGCACTAACAGACACAATGACTGCACCTGGACTATTTGTAGCGCTACAGCAAAGTTTGCACAGTTTTCTCCATTTTCTGACATTTTATATAGACCAAGCAACTATTCAATTCATTGAAGCCTTCGACCCCTGTTTCTTTCTTTTTTTTTTAAGGATATATTTTTTTAAAATTATTATAGTGTTATCATATGTATCATATTTAATATTATGGTTTTCAGGGCCACATACTTTAGACCATATATGAAATTAGAAAATTGTTATAAGTATCTTAAAAAAAACAACATTTTTCAGCTGCCCCAAGAAGGAATATTTGCACCAAATGTTGTATATTGTGTTAAAGGCAAAGTATGTAACATTTCTCACTTGTGTTTGCAAACAGAAATGTTCAAACTTGGCCCCTCCTCTTCACTCAGCCAACAAGGGACAGAGAGAGCAGTGATCAAGTGAGCAACAGACTGAATGAAGAAAATTAAAATGTTATTTTCTTGTTGTTTTCACTCTAAAGCACACATAAACTCATCCACACCATCACAAAACTCTGAGTGTTCTAGAGGGAAATACAACCGAGTGTCTACACTCTCATTATCACTATAATTTGGAAGTCAACTGGCAAAGTGTGGTGTTTTATTCAAAAATTAAACTACACTTTCAAACATCATGTCAACTCACAAACAAAGTGCAAATTCAAAAATATGCTAATTAGGAGGAGGTAAACAGAATCATATGACACTAACTTTGTCTTTGCTCTAAGTCAAAAATCCACTGAGCATATCAAAGCAGTGGGTTTCACATAAAAATATAGATGGAAATTAGCCTCTATCATTAGATGCAGAGTTTATGACTTATGCCACAAAATGTGTTCACATTTATCCTAGTATCCTCTTGTTGTTGACATGATTGATTTTGATTGAACTGCCTTGGTTTAGTCTGCACGACCAGTTTTGAAATGACAATAAAATGAAAGACAAAGAGGAAGAAGAACAAACTGAGCTAAAACAACAGTGTTTGAACACCGTTGGTGTTTGGACCACAAGAAACAAGAGGAAGGAGGAAACACAGCTCTGCTCCCATTACAAAATGGATGCTGCGTTAATTTGAAAAATGGGAACGCGAAATGTGGCATTTAGACTCTCAGAGAGATAAGACACTCACACACACACACACTCCAAGAGAGAGAGAGCGAGAGAGAGAGGGAGGAAGAAACAGGCAGAGACAGAGGCAGAGCGAGGGTAATTTCTGCCACAAAGCCAGATCAAGACATCTTGATATTTCTTGACATTTTGGTAAAATTAGATGTTCCCCTGGCACATTAGAGAGCCTCTATCGCATCACGGTGATACAAGCTGTAAAACAGAACTGCACTCACACACAGTCATTCTTAAAAAATATGAATAAAGGTTTCGGATAATGCCCTTATTGTCTCTGCTACATAATTCGACAACTATTTTCTCCAAGCCAACATTCAGAGTGACTTATGAGCTACAGTATGTGCCCTGCACTTCAGCAACACAACTGTGTCAACATGTCTCGCACTACGCCAAAGACAACAGGAGAGGCCAACAGCGACACACACACACATACAGCCAAAGTGAGGGGAGGGAGTAACGCCGTCTTTGAGAGCGCTGACCCTCGTTACTTTGGAACGCCTCATCTCATCTTAGCATTCTGCACGGAGCGCGAACAGGGCAAACGCAAAGTCTCCATAATAACCTTCATTTGGTAATTGGTATGCAGAGGTCTGAGAAATGAATTACTGATCAGCGAGCTGTTACCACGGTGATAACGTGAACTGCAGTCCTAAGGAGGAATTTATCACAGCAGAGCGGAGAGATGGGAGTGGAGCTGAAGTGAAGGGGGGACAGAAAAGTGGATAACCACCTCAACTCAATCTTCTCCAAGTGTGTCACATTGGCAATATTGATAATAAGGACTTTGCACTTGTAGCAGGACTCATAATTAGGGTCCTGAGGGGACTCCAGGGGCCAGCTGCTGTTGGTCCTACAGGGTCCGGTAGCAAATGAGTAGCACTTTAATTCTGCTGATTTAACGCACAGGGGAAACGTGGCCATGTGCTTTATAGAGTGACGTTAAAATCCCAAGAGCTATTTCATCTCTGTATGAACGAGAAAACAAAGCGAGAAAATAACGAGAAAATAACGAGAAAATAAAGTCAGGCCCATTGTTATCATTGATTTGTCAATTTAATCATTAATAAGGTCAAATGAACAACCCTCAGCTGCATTTTGCAATTTCTACATGTTCTACTTTTTACTCCAACTGCATTTGCACGTTTGACTCCTTTTTTAATTTTAAAGCCACGCATGCATAAATGTAGATATGAGAGAGTGTTGCCATATATGATAACTGTAAGAAGAAAAGTTATTATCACATACCTGAAGATATGCACATGTGCATCTTGGTTAACATTTGCTTTTTTTCCTCTTTTCAAAGCCAAAGAAGTGGAATTTATCTGAAAACATGGTTCATTACTCATGAGTAAGGACGATCAAACATCTGCCATTTTCTGCGCCACAACATGGCACATCTTGGATTTGCCATGTTGTTGTCTCCAAGCACAGATTGATTGAATTCACGCTGTATCATCATACTATCAGCATACATGCTACATGCATATTCTTTAAGATATGAAATAAGTATATCTGAAATATTTTTGCTGAAAGAGCACCTTAAGGAACTTTAACATGTTAACATTTCAGTCATAGTTAATAAGTTGCAGATTTATGTATATTTTCCATATCATATCATCAGACCTGAGACCAGTGCTTTGTAAGGTTTAAATGTACAATAATGACAAATATTATAATGCAATTCAAAAAGTATCAGATGGGTTTGTGTTTAAAGTTGAAAGTAGTTATACACACTTCACAAAACCTACATCCATGAAGAAAAAGTAACTCCTGCACACTGATCCCAGAGCACTAAAGTTTACTAACATTTATCAACGTTTGGATCCTACTTAGAAGAAAATATACACCTTCCTGCTCCAAAGAGAATGTTTTTACATTTTCACTCTCCAAATTCCTCACACCTGGAGTTCTGAATCAAGTGTATAAGATCAAATATTTTCTCTAAAATGTGAAGGGATAGGACAGTGATTTTTATATATTCTGATAGAAGAGAAAAACTGAATGGGGTTACCTCAGATATAGGGGCTGATCATTTTGACTTTGACATTTTGATGTTTTTATACATAAGATTTATGTTTGATATCCTTGTGTCCTGATGAAGATACAAGAGGGATCAAAATGTTGTCATTGATACACTTAAAACTTTTGTTCACAGATGCATTTTTTTTAAGGTTTTGCACCTATTGTGATGTTTGTATAACTACTCTCCTTTTAACTTTAAATAGTAACCTATCTGATATCATTGAATTTAATTATAATACAGCCTAATGTAAGAAATATCCATCAGTTATTTTACATGTAAACCTTACAATGCACTTTGATGCTGCAGAAAATATGGAAAAATATACATGAAGCTGCAACTCAACTGATAATCATGATTGATCTATAAAGAAAACGTCAAATATAATGAGATGGCATGACAAAGGTGCTACAGTCCATACTGATGAAGTGAAGTAGTAAGTCACAATAAATTTAAAATAAAACAATATAAAAGTATTGCATTGTGATGTGATGAAGAGGCAAGTAGAATCGAAAACTCATGACTAAAGTTTAGTATTTAAAATTAACAGCAGCAGTGGGAATAGTGTCAGGCGCAGTTTTGGAAATCTAAATTCTACCATCTGATAAAAACATGTATCCACACTGACATTTACATCATCACAGCTCACTGCAGACAGTAATGGCACATAATGTGTAGTGTCACTTCATTTGAATCCTGCTTTTGACCTTTTCTGTAAATCCTCTGCCTTGAAACTAATCTGAGGCCTGATCCTTGAGTGGATCAGACCAGGACCATGTTTCACACATGGCATTAAAAAAAAAACACAAGCAAAACCCATGTGAAATAAAAGCTGAAGTATATAAAAGCAATGGGCTCTGAGTTACATATGTTGTGTGTGTTCATACAGTGGCTCTCTGTGGCTCTTTAAGTGCATCCTTGATGAGGAAAAAAGTGAGTGGCTTTTGATCAGGGAACAACCGAGCGTGCAGCCTGAAGCAGCAGAAAATGTTGGCATGATGACGCAGAAAGAAAGAGAGAGAGAGAAACACAAATCACTATGTCGACAAAAAAATAAAACCAGCCTCTATGGTAAATTTTTTTTTTTAAAAGATAGAAAAATAATGGGGCAACAAGGGTAAACAGCCTGTTTCCTGCATCTGCTAACACGTTCCGACAGTCTCTGCACTGTTCTGTTATTGCTTTAATTCATACTTCAAAAAATGTAGCACTGATAAAAACCTCCTACAAATGTGATTACATGGAGACAAAGGCCTCTTCCTCATCTGACTGATGGATTCATGAAGCCTTCTGTCACAGAGAAGAGGCTAACGTGCCACTGTGACGGATGACATGGACACGTGTTTATTTAACATTAGCATTTATTAAACAGTGTACAGTTCAAGTGTACCCTCGCCACTGCTGACAAACTCAATTAGCACACACACCGAGTAAAGCCGGTGTGCCTTTTTGCAGCAGAATCGCAGGCAGGACACTAAGCTACGCTATCAATTATCTTAATCAAACAAAGACTTAATACACAGTAAACAATCTGTTTAAAGGCTCTAAGCTGGATGATAACTTGGCAACAAAGTAACTGGATCCTATTTGCCACACCAAGGGTACTCAAAGTCAGCAGTGAAGCAGAGTTGGAATCAGTGCTGGACAGGCTCGAGTGTGAGAGTGAATGCAGGGAACGATGTAATGCTCAAAATAGGACACAAAGCAGCTGCCTGGCTCCGGCTGCAAGAAGAAGAAAAGAGTGGACTGATGCAGCAGGGAAGCTCAAACCTGAAAAAGTACTGTTGTACGTCTGAACGGAATAACCCACAGAGTCAAAATGTCAAGCGCAGGAAGCTGGACTATGATCCACACAGGTCACATTTCACAAATGAAGGCCATTTGGAGTGTTTTAATTAAGCCAAGGTCCAGCCACGGTATTTTACTAGGAAAATTTTCATTTTTTTAAATAAGAAATAAACAGAACAAAAGGTTGCCTTGATGTCAGTGTTAAACTCTAGTATCAAATCATTTTCCAAAGACATGAAATATATTCAAAATAGGACATGAAGCAGGAAAAAGAAAATATAAAGATTTCATTGGAGAAAAAGACAAAAAGTGAATATCTGTGGTAATATCTGTCCATTACAACACAGAGTGATAGGTCACATTGTTGTTTCAGGGCTCATTAGCATCTCAAAGGCAGGGGGGACGTGGGACCGACATTTGATGAACTAATTATTAGGAAATGAAACAGAAGAAGCTGCATTAGGACCTGATCCTGGCCTGTCCTATAGAGCAGAGCAATTTCAACTTCCCAATAAAATAACTGACCTGTGGTATTTCTTTACTTTGTTCTAAAGATGTTTGAGATACAAAACTTGATTTGTTTCAGTGTTACAAAACCATAGCACTGGGCTAATGACTGGCAGCTAGACTTTTACAGGTTGTCTTCCTTTGTCTTTATATATATGTATACA
>JAPQRN010000002.1:1385476-1397968 GCA_037367275.1 Coranthus polyacanthus
TATGTATATACCTTTATTTAGACATAATGCTGAGAAAAAGACAAAGGAAGACAACCTGTAAAAGTGTAGCTGCTTTGGAGTGGAGTGCTTTGGTGTCCAAACCCTTATGAAGAAACTGTTGATAACTGATGGAATAATATTACAGTTTTGCAAGGTTTAAAAAAATAATTTTGTCATGTTTTTATCAGGCAGAAATGCTTCATAGCTGCATTAGAATTTGAACAAGTCAATTTCATTTGCTTTTTATTGTAGTAAATCAAACAAGTAAAAAAAAATAAGACACATACATATTTTGTTGAAACTGAATTATCGCGGCCTAATAATCTGTGGACTACAGGAAATTAAGGTGGTGATATTTGTAATTACTACATTTCCACAAAGAAATAGAAAAAAACAAAAAATATATGCTTAGAGATTGCTAAAAACTGTTTAAAAAGGAGGAAAAAACTTTGATAAAATCAATCCCTGGGTTTCAGAGGGTTAAAAGTGCTTTCAACCTACTTCTAACCAAACACTCATTTTGTGTCTCAGAACCTGCTGCCAGTTTGGTTCAATAAGTCATATTTTTTTTTTCTTTCGATTTTATCGATTTTTTTTTTTTTACTGATACAAAGTGCTGTGTTACAACAACATCGAACAGTGCTGTGTTACAACAACATCGAACTTGTGTCATTTTGTGATAAAAGAAGTACTGTCGGATAGTAACACAAAGCACATCAAATGCTGTAAACGTCCTCCGTCTTCACAAAGCAGCTGGCACACCGAGGTAGACAGGTATGCAGAAAAATGCTCCACACAGTGGGGAAAAACACTCCACTCACGCTGAGTCGCATGGAAGCGAAGTTTGTCTGCAGCACCGTGTGTTGAAAACCCAGTTCCTGACCTGCACACACATTTAGACTTTTTGATTTGTGCTTCTTGTGTAGCTGCTTGGGAGCTTAACAAGTTTGGTTGGCTATTTTTAAAGCATTCTTATTATTACTGGTTAAATCAATACCCGGATTATTTTCCTTTTTCAGAAAGTAGGCTTTTTGAGTCAAATTTTTTTCTAAAAAGAGAAATAGCCCCTTCAAGCATGTTTTTCATTAGAAAATGAATAATGGAATTTTAAGTAATTACCTGTAACTTTGTCTTAATCAGGTACTGCAGCTGATACTGATCAAGATTGAATCAGGAACAAACTAAAACACTGGTTTGCATAATACCTCAGTAGAGGAGCGAG
The DNA here is from genome assembly GCA_037367275.1 of Coranthus polyacanthus. Lineage (NCBI taxonomy): Eukaryota > Metazoa > Chordata > Actinopteri > Kurtiformes > Apogonidae > Coranthus > Coranthus polyacanthus. The sequence goes on from JAPQRN010000002.1 coordinate 1,386,699, forward strand.
ATTGTTTTCCTCATTTTAACAGTGACACCACTTGATCAACTTCTCCATTTAACAATATTTAATCTGTCTTAAATGTTTTCGTTGCTTGCAATGAGAGTAACTTTTTCCAGTTGTAAAGCCCATTATGGTCTTTCAGTGATTTTTATTCTAGTTTTCAGATATCTAGCCAAGTAAAATGTGTTTACCCCACCGGCACATGTTTTTGCTTAATACAAGATCATTTGCAGCATATTTGGCTTCTTTTAGTAGGACTGTTATTCCAGTGTATCACAATACGACCATGATATGCTAATACATTCAAACAGTGCAGTCCACATAAAGCAGAAGGCTCTGCCGAAAAACCACCAAAGTGAGCTCAGCTCTGTGTGTTCCTGCTGTAACCCACCACGGCCCACTGGAGTGACAGTGGAAGTGGCAGGCAAGCTGCGTTTGGCACAACGATAGGCCCCTGCTGCGGCTGACCAGACATGATGACAAGCTCCCACCGAAGAAAGAAAACCTGCGACTGAATGAAGACATAAAACCCCGCATTCAGTACTGCTCTATTGTATGAGCTCACATGGGTTCCTTTAGGCAGTGGAGATTAAAAAATGGGATGGGTCTGGAGGAATGCGGTGAAGGAGGAGGAGGGCAGGAATCACGCAGTCGCAGCATGAATGAACGCATTAATTAAGCGAGTGAACGAATGAATCGCCTGTTTTGTTTGCTACAGAAGCAAACTACTTGGTCCGATTCCGAGTGAGGCTGGCCTCGTCATTAAAACGCCCGTCACGTCTGGGTCAAGTGGAACTGAGTGACCACGCTCACAGGGAGCAGGATCCTCATTAACACCACCTCATTTTTACAAACAGCAAGCCAGGGGTTTGTTTTCTGCCTGACAACATGAAATGAATCCACGCGTTCCTCATGTCAAAAAAGACAGGAACACGCAGGTGTAGATTTCAGAGGGATGCAGGGGATTCATCCCTCTCATTACTTACAACACTTTCATTTGTCTCCCAAATAAAAGATGAAAGAAGCAGAGGTCTTTTATTTTAAAAACACACTACAACATTACTCATAGACACAACACAGTGTCTGACAGAGGCAGGTCTTTTTTTCTTTAGAACTTTTTTTTTTACTTCCAAAATATGAATTATGAGGTCATATAAACACTGAATCTAAATATAATTATTCCTGCCAGAGGTTTGTTTTAATAAGGTCTCTCAAATAGATTTGATCATTGTTTTAATCAGTTCTGGTCCAAATGTGTTGTAGATCTTCTCTAGTTTTCAGTCAGCTTCTCCAAAAATCATCCCAATACACATTTAATGTATGATGCTCATCATGCTGTTAAAGAGGTCCAGAGGTTTATTATTTTTATATTTAAAAATTTATTATTATATTGATGTGATAAATAAATAAATAAAAACCCCAAAATGACACAAAAAGCAAATCCTGCCATGCCAACACATTTCCACCATCAACTGATACAGAAAAGGCATAAACTGCTGCACACAAATTCACCAGAATGCAGGAAATGAAGGCTTTGATACTCCCACAGACCCCTGCTTAATGCCCCCTAATGTACAAACAGAACACGCATGGTTACAGGCCTCACATTCCTCACATCAGAAAAGACAGCCACAAATATGAAACAGTCAGAGGCAGCTCACAGGGACAGGATATGGTTCTGTTACAAGGCTTCTTTTTACTCCGGTCCGCCCTCATCAGCATAAAAACCTGATTGCTTTTGCGCAGAAATACCTCCGCTGATTTTGACTCCAGCCGTGTGCGATGCTAGCACCAATTAAAAACACCTTTCATTTTTCCAGCCCCACACACATTGTGCTGCAATAAGACGCCCAGATTACAACAGCACAAGGAGGGAGACAGCCAGCGATCTGCTCCACATCATCATAGGAACCACATGGTCATAAGCAGCCGCTCAGCCTACTCTGTCACTCCTATAGATAGCCACTGATCTGACCTTTGGAATGTGCAGCTTAAATGAAATAAACCCAGCATGTCAGTGGTTTTCTTACCAGAGGAGTGACCTCGATTGGTGGCGTCGTGGTCGCTGTCACCCTGCTCGCTGTCTCCGTGGCCGCTGTCTTTGGAGCTGACCAGGTCTGCCTCCTGGAATGCCGAACTGAAAGCACCAAGGACACAAGCCTGCCTTAGCATTCTGGAGTTAACAGCAGTCTAATCCTAATGTGATCCCATGTCATCATGTAGAGCATTGTCACAGTAAGTAATGACAGTTAACGGAGAAAGAAGGATACGTAGGAACATAATGCATGAAAGGACCTTACATAACCCGCTTTACAAAAGCTTTGTAAAACTATGTTATTTATTTTATTTTTTATATTACACAACATTTCAGAGGTGGACATTGAACTTTTAACTCCATTACATTTATCTGACAGGAACTCAGTGTCGGAAGTACTGAAATACAAGGATTTACAATACAACAAATTAATAAGTATATGTAGTTAGAGGTACAGTTTAAATATGTGGTAATGACAATACAGTTGTATGCTTAAAATCAGTTGATGACTTAAATGGATTACTCTTTAAAATCTGCTTTATTCAAAAATCACAAACAGCATCACTAATTTCCCATAAGTCCCAAACAGACTAATTTCGGATCAAATTCATAGTTTAATTCTTTTTTATCTATCTCTTATCTTTATTTTTAGCACAGTTCCTGACCATTTCTTTTTTCATTTGTGCAGATGCTCATGTGTTTTTTTTATTTTAAGTACTGTCATGTTTCCAATGGTAGCAAGTTAAAGAAAATCTCTGTACTGATACACATTTACTGTCACAAAATATATTACAGTATTTAGATAGGGTTACAAATTAAATAGGTTGTAATCAGGATACGATAATAATATAATTTGTAATGTAGTTACTTAAAGTCACTGTTTTAATTCATTTTTTACATTTTAAATCTGCATTTTTTGCTCTGAAATGTATTGAAGGAAAATTTGCCGCTATGTCCTTTTTGACAGATAAAATCTCACACTGCTTCTGTGTTTCCATATAGCTTAATCTCTACAGTAACTGTTCATATAAACTTCAGGTAGCGGTACCACAAAAAAGTAAAAGCCATTCACACTGTTACATACAATAATAATGTAAGACTCATGTAAGACATTTGTATTAAGTTGATGCCTAGTGCTTGTTGTACTGGATTAATAAAGTCAACTACTACTCCACTACTCTTTGAGTAATCTAACAGAATACGTTACAAATGACGCTTAATGACATGGATACTGTGATTTGTAGTGAAAAACAAACACTGATAAGAGGTGAATGAGACAGAGGCTGGAGAGTGAAAGTGTCCATATTTACCTGTTCACACGACGCGGTCTGTCCACCAGGTAGCTGAGTTCAGCCCGCTGGTGTTTGGTCTGAAAGAGAAGAAGGCCAGTATTCAGTGTGTGTGTGTCTGTGTGTCACTCTAGCACCTTATGTAACGTGATTAGCATAGAGAAGAACACAACAAGCAAAAAAAAACACATCATCAGCAGCAGCAGCATCGAGCCACAAGTGATGCAACCCACACAGTGCCACAGTAATGTTAGCTATGTGATGAACTGTTCCACTGTAACTTTTATCACTCAAAATTTGGGGAGGAATGTGTGTCTGGGGAGAGTTTTCCCACAGGGTTAAAGGGGGTGGAGGAGAGTGAAAGTGGGGGAGGTGGGTGCTCCACAGATATGCTGCCAAAGCACAAGATGAAGTAATGCACCTATTCAGGCTGGCACAGCCAAGAGACGCATCTTTGTTCTAGTGCGACTCAGCAACATTGTGACCAGTATGCTTAATGTGAACGTTCCTCTCCCAGGGGAGTGGGTCACATACACACACACACAGATGCACCCACAGCAACCAGCAGCCTCTGAGGCGACACTATCCTCACATGCTTCTCTTAGTTGGATTTCTTTTTAATTGAAACAGCTTGGGAGCACGATATAAACATGCAATCAGTGGTGTTCCAGGGCCAAGCTTTCAGTGGACTGACAAAGGCAACATGTCAGCAACCAGTAGTCTAATCATAGAGTATGCTTTAAAGCCTATTTTTAACAGAGGTCTGTTCAAACACTGGACCTGTTATGCCATAGAATAATTTCAGAGATGAAAATGGTTTTTTGTTATGTAGGGATGTGTTTAACTATCAAACAGGCAGGCTTCATATATCTCGGATTGAGTATGATCAGGTTTTCAGACATGCTCTGAATGGAGGGTGTAACATTACACTGTAGATATGACAGCAGGGACTCTTACCTCATTTGATAAAATGCTGCCGTTTGATATGATGTCAGGCTGCTGGTCTGTGTACCCTGTCACTATGGCCCCGCACGGGTTGTGATCGGTGTCTGTGCTCCTAGACGGACTACACGGCTTTAGGAACATGAGGTCGGTTTTGGCAGACTCTGGAGTCAGACATACCTGGTAGCAATAGTTCTGGTTTTGATGGTGGGAGCCGAAACTCCCTGACTCCTCCACGGGGACCTGAGCTGTACCGGCCCCGCTGACGTTTACAGCGCTTTGCACCAGCATGATATCCGACTTGCTAAGCTTTTTCTTGCGGGCCCGGCCCTGCCTCGAGCAGCAGGAGCTGCAGCCCAGGCAGCACTCGCTGGTCAGGCACGTGTAAATGTTGAGCTTTTTGTCCTTCTGGCAGCGCACGGCCAGCACAATCATGACCAGAAGGAAGATGAAGGAGACAGAGCCCAGGGCGATGATGAGGATGAGGGTGAGGTCCAAGGTGCCGTCTTTGGCTTTGGCAGTGCCTCCTCGTTCCCCGCCGCCGCGGCCCTCTGCCACGCTGTCCACCAGCATCACCAGGACGCTGGCGCTGGAAGACAGCGGCGGCTGCCCATGGTCCCTCACCTCAATCAGCAGGTCGTACAGTTGGTGGGGGTCCCGCTTGGGCGACACCCGCCTCGCGGTCCGGAGCTCACCCGTTCTCCAGTCCATCCTGAACATGCCGTTCTCGTTGCCCCTCTGGATGCTGTAGGACAGCCTGGCGTTCTCTCCATCGTCCGCGTCCATGGCCACGATGCGGGTCACCAGGTAACCCGGTTCAGCCGAGCGGGGCAGGGGCTCCTTGGCTGTACCGTTTTTTCCCAAAGGGGCCAGCACTAGGGGGGCGTTGTCATTTTGATCCACTATGATGACTTTAACTGTAGCGTTGGAGAACAGCTCTGGAGTTCCGGAGTCTCTGGCCTGGACCATGAAAGTGAAATCCTTCAGCTGCTCATAATCAAAGGATCTGAGTGCGTAGAGGTAGCCTGTCTCCTCATTGATTGACACGTAGGTTTTGACTGACATGCCCTGGATGTCACACTCTAATATGGAGTAGCTGATGAGCGCGTTCTGCCCGATGTCCGGGTCCAGAGCCGTGACCGCGTGTATGTATGCGCCTGGCACGTTATTCTCAGTCACATACACATCATAGATAGGCTGCGTGAAAGTGGGTGCGTTGTCGTTCTCATCTGAGACTTGGACTCTGATTGACTTGCTGGTTGCGAGTGATGGCGTCCCTTTATCCCGAGCGACCACAGTGACGGAGTAGGAGTCCGCCTGCTCCCGGTTCAGCGGGCCGTCGGTCACTATGGTGAAATAGTTCCTAAAGGAGGATTTTAATTTGAAAGGGACATCACCGAGGATTTCCACGTGGATTTGTCCGTTTTCCTCTGCGTCCTTGTCCGTCACACTGAGCAGCGCAATCACGGTACCGGGGGCCGCCTTTTCGCTCACGGACTCGGTGACAGTGCTGAAGGTGATTTCCGGTGCGTTGTCGTTCACGTCTGTGACTTTTACCAGGACTTTGCAGTGCGCAGGGATCGCGTTTGGTCCCAGATCCTTAGCCTGGACGAATATCTGATACAGGCTGCTCTCCTCAAAATCCACCTCTCCGCGCACCTCGATGCGCCCCGTGCGCGGGTCTATGCTGAACAGGTCTTTTACGCGGCTCGATATGTGGTTACTGAAGGAGTAAACTATTTCTCCGTTCAGACCTTCGTCCATGTCCGTCGCATTCAGCTGGATCACCAGCGTGCCTACCGGCGCATTCTCTGAAAGGCTCACCGTGTAGACGGGCTGATCAAACACCGGCACATTATCGTTTGAATCCAGGACTTTAACCACCAGCAGCGCGGTGCCAGTCCGGGGAGGCTGGCCGCCGTCCACCGCGGTCAGCACGTACCTGTGCGCCGCTTGCTGCTCCCGGTCCAGCGGCTTCTCTAACACCAGCTCGGCGAACTTGTTTCCGTCCGTTTGGGTCTGCACGTCCAGGTAAAAGTAGTTGTTAGTGGTGATATCGTACGTGCGTAAAGCGTTGGAGCCCACGTCCGGGTCGAACGCGCTCTCCAGGGGGAAACGGGTGCCCGGAGTGGCGCTCTCTGAGATCTCCACGGTGATGTCGGTCTCCGGGAAGCTGGGCGGGTTGTCGTTAATGTCTACCACCTCGATCTCGACCCGAAACAGCTCTAAAGGGTTCTCCAAAAACACCTCCATGTTGAGCTGACAGCTGGCGCTCTGCTTACAGATCTGCTCCCGGTCGATTTTCTCATTCACGAACAGGACGCCGTTCTCTAAGTTCACCTCCAGATACGGCGACCGAGAGCTGGGCACCACCTGGAAGCGGCGGGAGGCCAATTTGGTAAGGTCCAGTCCCAGGTCCTCGGCGATATTCCCCACCAAGGTTCCATGGTCCGCCTCCTCCGGCACAGAGTAGCGTATCTGAGAGAGCACTCCATCCGCGATGCACAGGACAACCAAAAGCACAATCATTGCCGGAAAAACAAGTGCACTTGGGAAAAGAGAGCATAAACGTAATTATCCTCTATGATAGTGCAAAATTTCAATTTCCATCACCCATTTCAGTTAGGAGGAAAAAGTCTCCAAAACGCGTAAAAGTCTCCAAAAATGTGTAAAGCGTCCAGAGGAGGCTGTCCGATTTTCTTCAAATAGTCCCATTAAAAAAGGGGCAGCTGAGTGTTTTAAAGCAGTTTTAAAGCCTTTTTCTATTCTTGCAGCGCTCTGTGTCTTGCTGTGCGGATGCGTCCCGCTGAAGCTATAGCGCACATTCCAATGAAGCGCAGTGCTGGCGTAGTGATGAAACCAGTGTGTATGGAAAGGAGTTGGAGGAAAAAAAGAGATCATAATCCATACAAGAGAAAAAATAAGAGCTGCATGTTCTCTTTAGAGCTGATCCCTGAGCACAGAAACCCGTTCACAGACTGGTCCTCATTGTGGTTCTGGCTCGGAGTCTCTTCCTCTTGGCACCCTGTTCTCCTCACTGCGGTCTCCTCCACTCCACTCTCTTACTGATGCTGTTCACTCAACTATTTTCTTTTTTTCTCCAGCGTCGCGCCTCCCCCTCGCAGCCCCCGCGGCTGTAAATCACGCTGAGAGCTCGTTCCTGATTGGACGACTCCGCTGCTCGTCACCGCCCTCTCTCTCTCCCTTACTACTGCTTTAGCTCTCTCTGCCACCCCTCAGAGCTGGAACTGGCTTCTCTTTAGAATACCTGACGTAAAGAAAGAGAGGGACAGAGAGCGACAAGACCGGACGTTTATGGTTTTAACCTCTTATCTACCAAATCCCGATCAGCCCACATCCCCAATTGCAACTTTGCGCATCATCTGTGAGTGAGTGTAGTGACTTGTTGACTTGTGGCTTTGCCTGTGTGAGCCTAAAGACACTCGAAGCGGGTTAATGCATGCAAATGTTCTGATATGTATGCAGTGAATCATTCGCTATTCATGTGCTGCTCTCAAGGCTGTACGCTATAATTACACTCAGTAGTAGTAACGTTATTAACTCTCCTCCAGCTACACAGCAGCGGCCAGAGAGGCAGGCAGAGCTGCGAATCCGCGGACCTCATACGACCCCTAGCGGCGCAAACTAAAACCCGGGTCTGATTCAAATCAGGAGCCGGTTATTGTTTGGAAATTGTGTCTTTACCTATACGTGCAAAAAATATATTAGTTCATATCTGGATCAGTGGATGGAAAAGCTCCTCATGTAGAAATGAGTTCCATAAAACACAGCATTGAAACCACACATTCAAAGGGAGCTTAGGGAGTACTCTGCCCTAGATTTAAAAAGATAAAAAATGTTTAGGTTTCATGCTGTTTCATATAGAATATAACTATTTTGTGTGTGTATCGTTTAACCGTCTTGATAACAAATGGGCTGATATACAAGGTGTTCGACTCAATCAGGGGTTTCCTAACATTTTCAGCTCAAGACCTAAAAGAAAAAATTGGCATCTCCCGAGGATCCAAACTTAAAACAATAGATTATTATTAGACTTACATTTTTTCTTACTCTTCCAAAGTCAAAACAATGTTGAATAAATGCACTTTGCTGAGACAAGCCAGTCAGGGACAGAATGTCAACCGCAACTAATAAAATGACATCAGCAATCGCTTATAATGCTGGCAAGTGATGTTAACTAGATAGTCACCATCACTAAAGACACATATAACAAAAAAATGTAAATGCTAACGGACACAAATATACACACGACTGACTGAATTTTGGCCGTGGCACTGTTTTTGAAAGTCTTTTGACTCATCCTGATACTGAAAATTTGTTTGTAGATGTTTGTTCAAATGTTCATTTTTAAACTTTCTTTACTGAGTATCTTAATTGTGAGCTGAACAGACCAGTGTGGAAAAAGGATGCTCTTCTATTTTGATCAGAAAAATGAATTGCATATATACAAATATTACATATGTTGCTCTGCCAATTGGTTACCAAATAAAAAGAGGCCTGGGACTCATTTTGGGAAAGGCATTTTTAGAGGGGACTTTGTTGAAACGTTCAGGTTAAACGTTTCACCTGGCACGTGCACTGCATGAAAGGAATTTCAATTTCAAGACAGTAAAAGAGCTGTGTTTCTGGGCAATGACTTATTTTTTTCTAAAAAGAAAAAACTATCTTGCTTGTTTTTCATTAGAGACATAATCTCATTTTAAGAAAATATATATGAATTTGGCTTAATAAGATATTACAGCTAATATTGAGCTAGATTTACCTGACCCTAACAGTCTAAAACGATGGTTTGTATGATGTCCCAGCGAAGGAAAATATTGTTTTTTTTTATTTTAACAGTGACATTACTTGCACAACTTCTCTGTTTAACAATATTAAGCCTGTTTCAAAGAACTGTGTTTTTGTTGCTTGTCATAAGCACAAATAACACACATAAGCACTTGCTTCAATTTTAGCGTTTTTAATGAAATGTAGCCAAGTAAAATGTGCTTACCCCATTGGCAGATTTTTTGCTTATACAAGACAATTTGGTTCAATTTAAGAATATTTGGCTTCCTTATAGTAGGACTGTTTTTGCTGTGTAAAAGGTTTACATGGTGATTTACATGAACATTTTTAAGCATGTCAATAAAAAAATGTTTCATTTTCTCGTCTTTGCTATTGTTTTTGTTCTACTTTGTAAAATGAAGGTAAGTGCTAAGTGTCAGTGTGATGTTCAAGTACATCTGGAAATGTTACGTGAGGCAGCTCATTCAGATCACCTGACATTTTCGTTCGGATCAATCCTTTTATTTTCTCCAAGCAGCTCCTTTGCTTTTGTGTTGAGCTGCTCTTTATCTGAACGTGTTCCATCAGCGTTTTCTTATTATAAATACCGGCCATTATCACTCTAGTAACTACTGTTTACTATCACTTTCTGCATCTAATGGTAACTATAGAGACAACGGGTGACCCTTAGTATGGCCTCTGCTATCCACAATGTAATGCGCAATGACATATTTGCCCATTCTCTATTACTGCTGGGAACAGATTAAGATGTGGAATATTATATGGGAAAATACACCACAGAAAAATGCATATGTTATTGGTAAAGAGAAAAAGGAAGTAGAAGTTGAAGTACTAGAACTAGCTTTTTATAAAGATTTGTACCTTAGTACATGACTGTTTCTTAATGAGACTGTGTACATCCAAACAAAGGAAGAGACATCTTCGTTGTATATGCAACCTCAGGGCAGTGAAGTTCAAGGCAGCTGAGCACAACACAATAAAGTAATGCAGAAAACAGAATGCAGTAATTACACATGACAGTAATTGCAGTTATTTTTACAGTGATTAATTGTTTACAAGTAATTAATGACATACAGAGGGATGGGCACTAAGTTCTGTTCCAATTCTCTCAAAATAACTTTTGTGTTGGACAGTTTGGGGACATTATAGATGGTGTGAAAGTGATGTTTTATCTATGAATGCAACATATTTTTCATGATATACTTTTACTTTATTTTGTTTCCCTTTTCTAATCCTTTGATGGGTTTTTTTTTTCTTTTTAAGTATTGATTTGTTTAAAAAAATGTAATAGTATGATTCAATTGACGTCACCACACAACTGACCTAATTCTTATACTTCTTCTACAGGTTACCAGCATTCAGTATATAGATATGCTGTAAACACTTCTATGCTACTTTATGTTCATATGAATGAGATTGTGCAGGAGGTTTTCACATTCACCTTAATTCACCTGTTCTCTGTGTGCTGAGTTGTTTTGTTATGCATTGGTTTAGTGAAGCAAGTATACATTTAACTAATGATACTCACTTGAACAACCCACTGACATGAAATCTGTGCTTCATTGTGAGCTCTGTAGGTGTGTGAGTTCAGCTCAAACAGGAGAGCAGCTTTAACTCAGACCAAGTGCTCCCCCTAGTGAAGGTCTGCTACTCTACATCATAAACCACTGCTGTGCATAGTGCAGTCTGGTTCACAGTGTCCACAAATTCATGTTTATGGGCAACAGTCAGAGGTGGGAAAATTCCATACATTCTTTCCTCCAGTACAAGTACAGATAAAAACAGCCTGTGGTAAAAGTACTGATTCAACTTCTTCACTGCGGTAAAAGTGAAAAAGTATCCAAGTATAAAAGTCGGCAGTTGGGCTTTGAAGGACATTTCTATTGAACTGAACCTCATGTCATATTAATATAATGTGAAGACTATTAAACCATTCTAACTTCAAATCAAATTTAAAAAATAGATGGAAAGTAGTCAACATTAGGGTGGTGGTGGTGCAGTGGCTAGCACTGTCGCCTCACAGCAAGGAGGTCCTGGGTTCGAATCCAGGGCCCACTGGGGCCTCTCTCTGTGGAGTTTGCATGTTCTCCCCGTGTCTGCGTGGGTTCTCTCCGGGTACTCCGGTTCCTCCCACAGTCCAAAAACATGCACCTTAACGGGTTACATAGGTTAATTGGTCGCTCTAAATTGCCCATAGGTGT
>JAPQRN010000002.1:1398068-1412677 GCA_037367275.1 Coranthus polyacanthus
TTAGTAGGATTCTTTGGACATGTACGCAGGGCATTCATTTGTGGCTAACCCTAACCCTAACCCTAACCCTAACCCTACCACAGGTTGAGCAGGTTCAGCTGGAGTAGAGACAAAGATCCTCTCTGGTAGAGATGGATGCTCCAAAAGAAAAGTCCACAAGGAGAAATACACCTACTGTTAAACATAATGAAAGAGGATATAACAGGTTTTTGGATCTGAAGTAGGGTTGCAACTAAAGATTATTTTCATTGACGATCAATCGGTTGATTATATCCGTCGATCATATTGTTGATTAATGGATTGATTGTTTGGTCTAAATAATGTCAGGAAATGCTGAGTCCAAGATGACATCCTCAAATGTCTTGTTTGATTCACAACCCAAAGATATTCAATTACTGTTGCAGAGGAAAGAAACCAGAAAATATTCACATTTAAGAAGCTTGAATCAGAGAAATTACACTTTTTCTGATTATCGATTATCACAATGGCTGTCAATTAATTTGGTAGTTGACAAGTAATTGATTCATTGTTGCAGCTCTGATCTAAACAACTATCAAGAACCGACCTTTTCAAGAAGGTGTTTGAGGGAATGAAAGAGGGAGGCTGTGAGGAACGTCTGCCACCAGTGGAAAACCTTGATAAAAATCCTATTTTTAATCACAGTGTGCAAAGCTGCATGTAAACAGGAATATTAGTGGGATTTTCATTTTCATTAGCCATATAAACAGCCTAATATTATCTTTTCCAGAATAAGAGCAAAAACCAGAATATTTAGTGCATGTAAATGCAGTGTTGGACATATTGTGGAGTGTGATCCTGACACAAACACACTGACGTCTGTAGACAGTGGTTCAGACCGTCATCAGTAAATGTCATTATTTTAATATCAAAGACGATATAATGTGAGCTGATGAGTCAGTACATCCAAGGATTTTATGGAAACTGTCAAGAAATTCAATAAATAACAGAGAGTCCAAATGAAAACAATCACAGCTGGAGTTACACGGTACTTACAATAGATCAAGCCATTCCTTAAGTCATAAATAAACATTCAATATTCATACAGACTTTGTTAAACAAAGGAAATCAACTATCTGCCTATTACTTGGTTTAAAACAGCATTCAGAATTGGGAGCTAGAACATAGATTTATGTACAGTGTCTGGTAAATATTCACATTCTATCAAAATAATCCGTTGAAATTAAAGCCTTTAAACATTGGTAGTAAAAAGGTGAGCAGAGCTGAGCGCTGACAGTCTGTCTGCTTGGCTGCGCTCCATTCACACACTGAAACGTTTCACTCTCTCTGGGCTCAAAGCGCGGCTTTGGCTACGTTCACACTGCAGGCAAAAATATAGCCCAGATCAGACTTTTATCACTCATGTGACTCAGATCTGTTTTCTTCATGACAGAGTGAACAACACAAAATCACATGAATCTGATCTTTTCACTTCTGATCTGGGCCACTTCCATAGGTGGTCCTGAATCAGACACAGATCTGATTTCGTGCAGTGTGACTTCAGTCTGAATAGGAATTCATGTGACTTGTAAGCCACCCTCTAGATCATCATTCTTCATGTCAGTGTGGGCTGGAGGGAGTAACTCTGTCTCTCTTCATCCTCGTCCTCACAGATTCACAGATCTTCCACTGCAATTCAACTTATAAATGAAACTGTAAACACTGATGTGTGTGACATCTTTGTTCGTGTGCGCATGAGGCTCAGTTCACGCTGGAATCTGATATCAGCCTCATTTAAGAAACATGAACAAAATGTGAACAGCCAAAAGAGTCAGATCTGAGCAATAAATCCGATCTGACAGTGTGAACGTAGTAGAGTGTCTGTCTGTGTGTCTTTAGGCTTCACATCTGTCAGTGTGTGTCTACAGGTGTGTGCTGTAGAAGGCGGGTGCAGCATAGCTCTGTGTCCCCAACATGAACGGCGACAGAACGTGACTGGCGGTCAGGAAAGGCAGCTGCACCAGGCCACCGGTGGGGGGGTGATGGTGTCCGGCGTAGCCAGCGTGCATGGCCAGGTGGCCGCTGACCGGAGGGGATGGGCTCAGAGGGCTCAGGCTCCCCAGGCCCCCTCCCGCTCCCCCGCCCCCTGTGCCTCCTGCTCCTCCGGCGCCGGTGGGAGCAGAGGTGTCGGCACCGGGGTTCTGTTTCTTCCACTTGGTCCGGCGGTTTTGGAACCAGATCTTGACCTGGGTCTCAGTGAGGGAGAGCGACAGCGCCAGGTTGAGCCGCTCACACACTGACAGGTAGCGTGTGGACTTGAACTTGTTCTCCAGAGCCACCAGCTGCTCATAGGTGAAGGCAGTCCGCGCCCTGCGGGGCTTCCCCGACTTGGAGTCTGAACCAGAGCGCTTCCTCTTGGGTTTACCCTGCGGGCCCTGGCCCCCATTGGTCTGGGAATTGGTGATCTGGCCTGTGGAACCTCCTCCGGGACTCTTGCTGTCTCTGACAGGGTCCTGGTGGCTGTGCTGGCCCAGATCCCTGTCTCCATTACTGGGCAGAGCTGAGCTGCTCTCCTCACTGCTGTAAGCCCCATCTGGGACCTCTGAGTCAGGGGTCCCAGATCTGTGGTAGTCATCGTCATCTGGGCCTCTGTACACAAAGCCATCCTCTGGAGAAAACACACACACAGCGTCACGTTAATGAACACGTGTCACATGACGGATCAAAGTCTGAGGCAGCAGGGCTCACTGTGCTGAGCTGCACCTCCTCTAACGGCCTCTACACGCTGCCTTTCACAAAACTCAAGACTCGAGTCCCTCCACACCACATGTACACACAAGTACTTCACTACAAATACTTTTACTGTTCTTCAGTAGAGTTTTCAGGGATCTGTACTTTGAGTATTTATTTTTGTGACAACTTTTTCCTTATACTCCCTACATTTTAACACAAATATCTGTACTTGTTGTTTGTTACTTTAGTTTTAAGGCATTTAAAGTGAATTATCCATTATTTTTATTTTACATCATTGGACACCTTCACATCATGACTGATTTCATTTTAAATGGATTGAACAATAACACATAGAAAAGACAATCCCTTGGTGAATCCATCGGTGAATATCACAAACAACATCCTTAACAAGATGAAAATGGCGTAAAAGATGTAACAAGACAAAAAGATGAAGGCATAAGATGGAAAAAGACAAAACCATACTTGATTTAATGTTGCGAAAGACAGCATACGTTACATCAAAATGAGTGCAATCTGAATGCTTAGGGAACCAGATCAAAATTACATAACAAAACACAACAATTAAAGGAGACTGGATTGTGGAGAAAAGGCGTCATGATGTTTCAAATTCTGTTGTTGATATTGAAATAGATTTGCACACCGAATTAAATTAAAGTTAATTATTTTCAGTCCACTGTTTTTGATTTCGTTGATTTGAAGTTGAAGTTACAGTGGTTTAAACAGCCGTTATATCCTTCAAGGGCCTACTTTTAACTTTTATACTTTTATATACATTTCAGAGACTGGACTTTTTAACTTTTACAGCAGTAAAGAAGTTGAATCAGTGCTTGTACCACAGTCTGTTTTTACTTCTACTGGAGTAAAGAATGTGTAGACTTTTGCCACCTCTGCTCCACATCACAAGGAGCAGATGACCCACTATAAGGGGCCACATGCCCCTTTTAAATGTCCAGTAGGTGTCCGTCATTACATTGCATTTGTGTTGTGACCCAGTAGGTTACCCTGCCTTATGATTGTCATTTAACACAAGTACATTTAGACATGTGCTCAGCATTAGCATATTGTTTACAGAAATAATAGACATTTTCATCTCCAAATGTTGTAAGAAAATGCCCCTTTAAAAGACAAGAGTTAACATTCCACTCACATTTAGGGGGCCCTAGTGTAAATGTATTTGTCGCCTGCTTTACATAGTTGGAAATCCAGTCTTATCAAACCAGCCTTTGTTGGTATAATACTATAAGGAGGCTCATTTAAGTGGCATTAGACTACAACATAAATTAAATAATGGATGATCATAATTTGACAGTGTTGTAGTGTAAATAGACTGTGCTGGACTTTTAATTGTTGTATAATAGATGCAGGCTTTCCAGAGGCCTTAGGTGCAGTCTGGGTTCCACAAGTTATTTTACATTTGTTTCACGTTGCTTTCAACCTGCTTCGTCCCTACCATATTAGTTAAAGAAAGCAACATTCATTGTTGTTACAGTCAAAAACCTATTCATATTAATAGCAGTGTTTTTAGGTGCATGGGTGGGGGTCCTCCCTCCTGCACGAAAATCTAATTTTTTTTTTAGAGCAGATAATAAATAACTAAAAAAACAACATCCAAAAAAGCTTCAAGACAAAACTGTAGCAATTAGAAAAGAAAAAGTAATCTAGTTAGTGTTGATGCTCTCCACATTGATGTGACATGAATTAGGTGGTTACCAAAATGGTCGAGTACTGCACCTGGAAAACCCTGAGATCATTTAAGTCAAATCGCCTGAATAGTCTTTAATACAAATAGAGTTTTCTCTTGTTCTGAGTGAACCATGTGAAGACTACCGGCCCCTCACTCAGTCCAGGTCCATTCATCACACCTTGGTTTCGTTACAGCTCACTTCTGCTCATATATGACTTGGAACCTGCATTTGCCTGCATTTGTCAGCTGTGGAATGTGTTTATTTATTTTTACACCTTTAGCATGTCACGTTGCAGTTGTATTTTTACCGAACACTTTTTCAGTGTGTTCATTTCAAATGAACAGCTGTAACAGAGGATACTGAAAAGGCTTTTCAACATGACATTTCTCCACCTTTAAAACACATTTGAATTCATAGTGAACAGAGTCTTTTTGTTGGAGGATTGACGACAACAAAATTCTAGGTGAAGATTAGCCTAGATTTTTTTTTAAATGCCAATTAAGTGTTTTGGAATAATTAGTCTTCTGAATAATTAGATTATACAGAAATTAAATTCTTAAAGATTTTCCACAGTGAATAGAAAAATGATACATTTAAACAGAACAATAAATGAAAAGATAAATATAACTATAAGCACTATTATTATTTCCTATAGATTCCCCAAAAATAACTTTTATTAATAATGGCAATAATAATAACTATTATTATTTAAGTATTTTACTAAGAGCTACACACCATGTAAAATGTATTTTTTTTAAATAAAATTAGTTTTGTTTGCATTTGTTTCAATGACATTTGACAACTTTGTATTTCAGAGTTTTATATATGAGAGAGAGAGAGATTTTTTCTTTACATAATTCTGAAATTTAGCATCATATTCCTGATGACAGTTTTAGATGACAATTTTCTTGTTTGTACATAAAATATAATGCTTTGCTGCTTTTATTTATTTGTAATGACTTCATCTTAATTACACCAATTTAATGAAAACTCCAGTAAATACAATGAAAACATATTCAGCGTCTGTTTGTGCAGGCGCTGTTTCTACTTAATTATGGAGATATTTCCGTGAAGTTCAAACGTCCACGTAAGGCCGTAGATTAGATCACATGTTTACTGTTCATGTCTCTTTTGATTGGTCAAACAAAAACATTTATTCTCGGACGTGAACAGAGCTCCTTGAGCCGTGCGACTCAAAGTGTACACTTGAAAATTACAGCTCTTTTTATTCGTGCACAAAACTATATTTTGCGTTCTTTAATTTTTAGTTTGTAATTTTAATTTTCCAGGAAAGCGGCGAAAGAGAACGGTAGGCTAAATGTACAAGGCCTACTTTTGTTTTTGCTCAGTAAAGGAAATGATGTTATGTAAAAAGAAAAAAAAACAAGAAAGAAAGAAAGAAAAGGAGAAGAAATTATGAGGTTTAAAGAAAGTCATATAAAGACATAGCAGAAAAAGAAGACACGGTGAGGCGACGTGTATCAAATAGAGGAAACACATCTGAGTGAAACTAATAGCTTTGAATGGAATCTCTCCCACACACACACACACACACACACACACACACACACACACTGCTGCTTGAAACCGATATTTACCAATCGATAATACCGATCACACACACACACACACACACATTTACACACACGCACGAGCCAATTACCTCGTGCTTTTTTCCCATTTTTAAGCTCAGCTTCAATTACAGCTGAACTCTTCTTCTTTTTCCGTTGGCAGGAACAGAACTGCCAAGGCTTTAAACCTCCTGGGGCAAACACAGCTCTTTGATTTGTATTCTTTTATGTTTCTTAAAAAAAAAAAAAAATCTCGGAGTAGGTTGAAGGCTATTTAAACACCGCTCCTATTCTGAAAGATGCTTCACTTCCTCATAGAGATTGTCAGTATTTTCGGCCCTGAACATCTAAACACACAGGTTTCTGTCAGGCAATTAGGAATCAGTAAGAAAACAGACACCTGCGAAGACAGATGAACCTCTAAAATGACCAATTAAAGTTAGAAAAACAAGACAAAAATGTACAAAATACGCAACAAATTATTCAAATGACTTAAACAAGGGCGTTTAAATGGAATTTAAAAAAAGAAGAAAGGAGAATACATTTTCCCACATTTACAAGGGGATTGAATAAATGCAATGGCGATAAAATTATCAAATAAAACAAACTGAAAATCACAGACAAGGGACTGAGATCAAACAACTTATATTACCATGAACTGAAAATTAATATATCGTTCCATTGCAACAGAGCTTTTACTTTTAGACTACTTTTAAGGACTGAAAGCGGTTCTCAATAAGCACCGGAGTTTGGAATTTTTCCTCTAATTTCTGTGTCAATACTGTCAAACAACTTGTAGACTACTGATAAAAAGTGAAGCCGGATTTTTGTTCAATGGCAACATTAGTGTGTAGCAGCAGAGCTACACCTCCGCCATGTTGGACTAAAAGCTGTTGTCAGAAAAGCACCAGAGTTTCGCCTACTCTTTACCGAGATTCAGTGAAAAACACTGGCGGGAAAGTAAACCAAATTAAAAGAAAAGAAGCATTTCTAGCTTTAGCTAAAAGGTTAATTCCGTGTGAGGCAGACTTACTGCTCTGGTATTCCTCCGCACCGTAGCAGCCCTTGCCGGACTCCAGGCTGGACTCGCGCTCCCCTCCTCCTCCTCCTCCTCCTCCACCTCCACCTCCTGCTCCGGTTCTCCGGTTCTCTGCTCCGTACGCACTCAGCTCGCGCTCGGCTCGGTGGCTCGCGTGCTGCTGCTGGTGTCGCCGGTTGCTCGTGAACTTGTTGGGGTCCAGTATGTCCAGAACGGAGAAAGATGTGGTCCGGTGTGAGGTGGGGCCCTGAGTTAGAGACAAAATATACACTTAGTTTACAGATTTGTGTCAAAAGATTTGGCTTAGTCACTCAGTTTTCTCTTCCCTCTGTTTCTTCTTCTGCTGCTTTAAAAAAAAAGCGCTGCTGCTGAGTGTATGCTGTTCCAAACCGGATCAAGTGCAGCATCCAAATCTTTATGTTTTAATTTAACTGATCATTTTCTTATTTTAACTGTAGGCTACAATAGGATATTAATTATTAAATATAATACTAATAACAATATTATTATTATTATTATTGTTAATAATAATAATAATAATAATAATAATAATAATCTAATGGCCGAGCCCTCTAACGTGTTAAAGTACTGAAGCAGTGAGAGCAAAACACATCACAGCCAATAAAACGGACTGTAAACTGAATTCATAAAGCAAACAGCCACAACATGAACACAAATCAAGTGGAATTCCTTTAACCAGTAGGCTATGTTGTGGCCAATAGGGTATCAGAAGACAAACGAATAAATCTAAATAATAAGTGTAATAATAATAATAATAATAATAATAATAATAATACATTTATTTATTTAAACATGTCTACTTAAAAAGACCAGTGTTTGTATAATAATTTAAAGAAATTATGCCTTTCCAAAATATTTTAGGTTTATACAAGTAGCCTATCGTGATTTCCATAAAATGTCCCTGTATGTGTAGGGTTATATGTTCGTTGTTTACATGCATTGAATTTATATCCTTAAGATTTATGTCAAGCCAAAAGATGGTCAAATGTATAAGGAGATAAAGTGGCTCAGTGTGGCTTCTCGTCCTGCACTAGCTACATCCTGATTAGGATCATTCTTTTTTTTATTATTATTAATGAGGCCAGTCTGGAGCATGTCGACATGAATAATCCCACATTAATAATATTATAATTCTGTTCGAAATAATCCGAAGGAGCACGCGGGGTATGAGCCAGTGGCCTATTAACACCTGATGATAAGAATAATCACACAGTGCCACGAGGAGCGCGGTGATTAAAAGCAATAATCTGTTATTAAAGATACGGATAACTTTATATGAACTTCTGACAATCTAACACATTCAAAGATGTTCCGTTTCGAAAATGGCCTTAGAAAATGAGGAATTATCTGAGATTTACTAAGGCTAGACCACATCCTATTTTTTAAATTATAAGTGTAATATTGAAGCCTAAGTAACCGGATAATGTGTGGATTTTTTCAGCCCTGCATATGTTTACTTTAGTGAATATTTTACATTAAACATACAAAGTACATACATTTGGCTAAATGACAGGATCCTAAAATTTGGCATGTGGCGTTTTCAAAGCTTACCTCTTTATTGGAGACGAGCGCAACATAGGAACAGTTTTCAGAATGAAATTGAATTTTCTCTGACCTGAGCTATTAGGCTATAAATTGTATCTAACCTTTTATTTTGATTGTTTCCCGTCACGTTAACAACGCAAAATGACAGTTCATTTTACTGCTGTATCTTAATTAAGGCCTCCGGTGCCAGCTTTAATCGGAATGCCACCACATGACAGCGCAGGCCCACATGGCATTTTACACGAAAAAAAAATCATTAAACAATAAAATTTACCTCACTTAAAATGCATTTCATTTTCATTTTACTTACTCCCCACAGTCATAGAAAATGTTGGTAAATGTGCGCACTCAGGTTGTTTTCACGCCACTTTTTCCTCCTAAAACTAAATATATTTTTGCACGTTATTCTGTTGTAATGACAAATTATCCGAATGCATGTTAAACTCTTATGTTTGTGTGCGGCTATAGTTAAGGCACTGTCCTCAGAGGAAATCCATGAAGTTCGGTCCATGCATGTACCTGCTGTGGCGGGGCTAACACCGGGTTCGTCGGCGGAGGCTCCGAGTGGTTCTCCACGGCCTGTGCATCTCTTCCACTGGCCACCGCGTTGGAGAAGAGTCGCTTGTCCCCAGCACCTCCGTCCAGCATGTCTCCGTTATCCTGGCTCACCACAGTCTGGACCCCGTCCCCACCGGGCGCCGGTACCGCTCTTTCGCGGCTCATCACGGATTGGACCGCGTCCACCACTGGCACTTGTGCGACTCTGTCCCGGTTTATAACGGTCTGGACCCCGTCCGTTCCGGGCCCCGGCACCGCTCTGTCCCGGTTCATTATTTTACTCTCCTTTTCCCATATATCAAGAAAGTATTAAAATGCAAGAGCGGCGGAAAATTTCAGAAAAAAAGGCACGTATTCAGACCAAACCGTTTTAAAAGGTTTGCATGGTACTCATGTCAAAATACAGACTGCCACAGGCCGGTTCATGAGTCCCATCAGCATCCAGTCTGAGGCGATGTTTTCAGCCCGTTAAAGTTTTCCATAAGAGTCTGAGCAGGTGAAGCGTTTTAACTGCCTGAGTAGGTACTGGAGGTGGTCCCATCAAAGTTTAAACTTCTTTAGCTCTTTTTTTTCCTCTCCTGCTCCTTTTCCCTTCATCCTCCGCATCCGCCGCGGCAACAAACGTCTCCAGCGCTCTAATGTCTGTCTGTCTTGTACGAAGCCGTTATCCTGCGTTGGCACGCACACATAAACAGCGCTCAACGTCCCGACCTCCAGCCTCGCGTGCTCTGTCTGGTCACCGGTCGGCGCGCGCTCTGGATGCCTGACGGGAGTTGAAGGCGGGACGGACGCTGATCTCTGTCTAATAGTGAAAAGTAGCTCGCGCCCTCCTCCCGCTCTCTCTTTCCCTCTGCCCCTTTCTCCCCATTAGTTAAGTGAAGCCTCTCTCTCTCTCTCTCTCTCTCTCTCTCTCTCTCTCTCTCTCTCCTCTAGCACTTCTCACCACCTTTTTTGGTTTTTAGGCGGTCCCTTGGGAACCCTCCATCACATACCCACGTGTGTGTATGTGTGTGTGTGTGTGTGCCTCCTTATTTATGCATTCCTATTCAACTCTACGGCTTGTAATTGGCTACAAATTAATCCCACTTCCACTAATAGTCTATTATCTCGCGGCTGCGCGCGCCGGTCCGGGCCAGTTCGCTATCCATGCGCGCGGGGAAAGGAGAGAGAGAGAGAGACAGAGCGGGAAGCGCGCGCTCGCTCTTCTCAGCCTATAGTCTGTTGAACCGGCGCACGCGGTCCTTATGATGTTTAGTGTTTAAATAAATGTTAGCAGCTAACAAAATAATTAGGCTAACAGCAGGTGTAGGCGCCCAAGTAAGCTAGGTAAATAGTAGGCAGGTAGGTCTACTACAGTCTGCTTTTACAGTGTGCAAGGCTGTAATTATAATATAGCCTATACCAAGCAGCCACGTACCGTCATTAAATGTATTCATAACAAAACTTGACAAATTGCCATTATTAGCATGTTACTACTGGCTCTAGTATTATGGTGGTTTAGTTGGACTGTGTTCAGTTCAGTTTGAGTTCGTTTTATGAGTGCATAAGTAGTTTTAGTTTGTTATTTATTTTTGAGGAATTGAATAATTTTAGTTTTTGTCAGTATCAGTGTTGGGTTTTCAGCTCCAAACACACCATTTAGTCCATTACCAGCAAAAGATTGAGAACCGTTAGGCTACAACTCCCAGAGTGCATTTTAACAAACAGAACACAGACCTTCAAATTCTGCTATTTCTATTTTATTTCGAAGTGTAATCTGTAGTGAAGTGTTTGAAGCCTCTTCTCTATGGCAACCACAGCTGAGGCTCATGGTACTGTAGTATTTAGGGTCAATTACTAATTTTGAGTAATGTGCCCTCTACATTTCTTATAGCTTTGTTAGTCTTTCTTTAGTCCTTCAGGGGTTTGATCTCAGTACCACATCCCCTGTGTTAGTAAGTTTGTAAATATTTTAGAAATCAGGAAATTTGTTGTTTTGTTTTTTCTCGTGGGGGGGACCACCAGATTTGGGCCCCCCACCCAATATTGACTCCGTGGCTACGGCCTTGATAGTGTGTTAAGTTAGCTAGTGTGTTGCAAGGTTAACTGGTGTGCGCTGTAATTGATTTGTGTAGCTGATGTGTAATGTGTCGCCCGGCTCCATCTTTACTTGTGCATCCACATGAAAGGAGCTCTTATCTTTAATGCAGATTCCAGGGCAGGGCCTCTCCTCAAAACTCAATTACGGCCTGAATAAAGCCGGTAATGTCCCCGCTGCAGTGAAATATTGATTCCTAATCCTTGGCAGTCATTACTATGCCAGAAAATAATAGACCACAGAATTGGATTTTGATTTAACACACGACGTGTTTATTCTAATGCTTGGGACTTAATATTCCGTTGACTCTCATTTTCAGCCACAGAGGAGAGGGGAATAGTGATGGAGGCTTTGACGCACCAGTTTTTATATTGTTGTGGAAGAAATTAAAAAAGAAAGAGAGGTGATGGGACATCTTTCCTGTCCTCCTCCCCGGCCCTAATGCACAAGGTCAGCTCCATGTAATTGCCTTGCTCAATGATCCTTAGGAGGAAGAAATTAAAAGTTGAGCAAAATAATGACTGAAACAATGAGACATGATTAGCCAATCAGAGAGCCGAACCCATTACAGAAGCCTTTGATCTACTTCCTGCTTCCGCCTGGAGGCTTTATGGCTTTATTTTAAAACAGTCAGTATATTAACTATATTAAATATCACAGCAGTGTATTCACCTTTGGAAATATTAGCATTTTAAGTGGTGGAGAACTATAAAGAACTGCCGCCGCACACAGCAACAGTGAACAGAAAAGAAATGATAGGAAAAATCAGCCAAGTGAATATTAAAGATTGTAAACTATGACTATTTTCCAAGCAGTTTCCATCACCTAAACCGAACTGTATAAAATCTCTCATGTTAATTTCCTATGTGTCATATTAAAGCTGTATAAGTGTAAGACATTACACAACTGCAGTTAGTTCTACACGATCCGTCTGTAATTCTAAATTTTGCAGGACATTTTAAATTTAAAACTGTTGTTCACTTGACAAATGTCAAGTTAAATATTTCTAATAATAATAAGAATCTAGGCTTAGTAAGCTAACATAAGGTGTGAGAAATGTTCATAAAATCACAGAAAATGTGTATTTATTAATACATGAAAAATTAATTAACTTAAATTAAGGAGAGGCAGAATGCTTTCACTCAGTTTTCCTTCTTGGTTTTATTATTCTTATGAGGACATTTGCTGCCTATATTGATTGTACTGCGCACATGCACACACACACGCACACACAGACATGCACACACACACACACACACACACACACACACACACACACTTTCCCACACGTCCCTGGTTCCCACAGCGATTGCCAGCCAGCACTGTGGGAACACTCCCAAACCTCTCCCTCTCGCCAGTCTGTGTGTGTGTGTGTGTGTGTGTGTGTGTGTGTGTGTGTGTGTGTGAGGTAATGTGTGTGAGAGCAAGCCCGTGTGTCTTGTGTCTATAATTATTGTAATGAAGGTTAACGAGCTCTGCTCAGCCTCCTCTTTATTAAATTAATCTCAGCCAGTAATGAATCATAATTACTATAATTAGCAGCTTGAGCTGCTGATCTCACACTGCTGGCTGCGCAGAGTGATGATACTGAGGCTTTCATCACGCCGGCTAACCTTCCTCTCTCCATCCCTCCGCTGTCTCCACCGTCTCTGTCTCTGCACAATTTATACACGAATACCATGTTTACACTACATTTATTACAGTGGTGTCTTGTTTACTTTACAACCACTGGATTATCATTGTATTCCTATCAGTTTAACTGGATGGATGAATTCTGAGACATATACACACATTTACATGAATATGTCTCTATTGTTTTTTTTTATTGTTGTTGATATTAATTAGCTGTAGACAGCAATCACTGTAACATCCCCCTGCATTTATTGTTATGCTTCTATACTTTTACAGATCAAAAACATAAAAGCAACATATTCTATACCTTTTTAATATGTGAGTAATGTTATGCAATAATAATAATACAATGACTTATCTAATAAGATATCACCAGGCAGGGGCATAGGTTTCATTTGAATGTCTTTTATGTCTTTTCTGCATTAGTTTATGGTGAATATTTTTATAAAGAGAAACAGAATTCAGGCATGAATATAATGGAGTAAGGTGCTTAGGAATTCTGTATTGTTTTTAAATACTGTTCTATCTATGATTAATATTGTTTATTCACAAATCATTTGCTTCTTTCAGGTTTTTATTAGAGGGAAAAATGCACGTGTTCTAAATATTGAGGGGGGATGTATATCAGTGTGATCCGTCTGATTTTAACTTCAAACAATACTGTGTACACATATTTTTGCCCTTTTCATGAAGTAGGATGTAAATTCACAATTTAATTTAAAATTCTAATCTAAATTTTGGGGTATTTTCAGACATTTTTAGAGACACAGTGAGTATGTGAATTCATTACTCTAACATACTTTAAAAATAAGAAACATAAAAAAAAACTATTTTTTTATTTTATTTAATGACTTTATGTATTATTAACATATCCACATATTTCAATGTAAAAAATGATCTCATCACCTCAACACGTAAACAGGTTTTCACGTCAATTTTTACTATGATTTTCTCTTAAAGCACAGACACTCAATTTTCCTCATATATCGTTTACATTTTGTTGGAAACCCTTATATCTGATTATAATCTGGTACGATTCAGTCATATTTATTTTCATAAACCTGCTTGAATATTTATGATCCTATGAACTGAGGGGAAACCATGAAAAGTTTCTCTAGACACATTATGGTTATCAATTATTGACTCAAAAATCAGTCTAAAAACATATAAAATACTATTATCAATGATTTGAAGTTTTCATGAGTATGTGTCTCAGATGTTAGGGTGTCTTCATGAGGATAACCATCCCCTGCACCGTGCCACGACACCTAGTCACTGAGAATCATTTCACAAAATAGACTTAGAATGCTTTGTGACATTTGCAATTTGTTAATTTATTAATAATCACGAGTTGCATAATGTATTAATGAGAGTCAATACTTACTTTTTAAAAAAATATTGCTATAGTTGTTCTAGCTGGGAAGTTACAATCAGCAGCACTGCACACATGGCAGTCACATGCATCTTCTTCAGTGTGAAGGTCTTCAAATGTCCATAACCTTTTTTCATATTACTAAACATAAATTCTGATGCTCTTCCTATGTTATTCCCTCCATGTCTGTGTTTCCATCCCTCTCTCCGCTACCTCCATTCCTCCTCTATTTCTATTTTGTGTCTTTTGAAGGTTCTATATTTTATATTATCCCTCCACCTCTCCCCGATTACAGGAGTAATAGCTCCCCATCCTCCGCTCATACACTTGACCCACCCACCCACCCACACACCCACACACACACACACACACACACACACACACAAACACACACTCC
>JAPQRN010000002.1:1415592-1431957 GCA_037367275.1 Coranthus polyacanthus
CCCATACACACACATACAGACACTCAGATAGCATCTGACCTGAAGAATTAATTAAATATGATAGCTGATTAAAAATAGCATAACTAATAGTGTAATATCTCAAACTGTCGTCTTTAATAGTCAACATTGTGTGTGTGTGTCTTATCTGCTGCAGACAGACGCTCTCACTATTGATTCCTGTTCATTTCAGTTGTCAGGCAGACCACTCAGCTCATCTGGAATCATTAAACTCTACTGTCTCTCTCTGTCTTCCTCTGTGTCTCCCTGCCTGTCTGTCTTTCCATGTCTCTGCCTTTCTCTCACCTGATTTTTCCTGCTTTCATGCATGTATCTTGCATTCATTTTCAGCACTCTATTCATTTAAACCTTTAAAACTTAGAAGAGATAGGCTAATCTATATTTTTCTTACAGAAAAAGACCAAAACCAACAATTGATCCTATTGGCTAGAGTCTGATATATAGCGCCATAGAGCTCCATTGTTGTCCAAAAACTATTAAAAAACACATCAATGACTCATGTTCTTTCATTACCATGAACACTCACAGTAGTCAATTTGACTCAGGTCCACATACAATGTGGTTGCTGACAGAAACATGGATTGCCAAATGTGGATTAATCCCTCACAAACCAATGCGCTATTTTCTCCCGTTGATGTAACATTTGCTGAAACCTACTGTTAAAAATGAAAGAATGTATTTGTGAACTGTTTCTTAAAGGATAAGACTGGTTATTGTTTGATATTCTCTTGCTATTCCAACCAATTTGTTCCTACTCTAGATGGAAATCCTCAAATACAGCTCACAAATGATTAGAGATTGTAATTTTGTAAAATGGCTTTTTGCAAAACACAAGGAAATCTCTCTCTCTTTTATGTTTGCTGGTATTTTTTTATCTCTAATTTTAATTGCATTTTGATGTAGTTTTTAGAGGCCTGAACAGTAAATTGTGAAGCATTATGAAGTGTAATTTTTAATCATCAATTTATATTTCTGAACTGTGTTCCTCTGCTAATATCATAGATATATATATAGAGATCCTTTTATTAGTTTCATTATTCTATTATTCCTTCTACTACCAGTGAAAAAAATAACACTTCCAATAACATTTCATTTAAATTAACTTGTGTTGTCTCTCTCTCTTCAACCTTGATATTAAATAAAGGTTTGTAAACCAGCAGGAAACACCTTCACACACATCATTTTGTTTCTTCTCCTTCACAATAAAAGCCCCCCCTCCCCCTCTGTTAGTGCTCCAGTGATCCATCAGTTAGAGGCCTTATGGGCAGATCTGTGGCTGTTTGCTTTATTCCAGTGAAAGACCTGACTCTTCTGACTGGGGTATTCAATCAAAGGCATTATGGGTCATAGATGGAGAATTACACACTGGATGTTATATCGTTAGTCTTGAGCCAATTGTTACATTTTGCATTATTTAGCAAATGCTGATAGAGTAAGTGACTTGACCTGAGAGATACAGAACGTGTCCCTTTAAATACAGATAAGAAATACAGTAGGTGCCGACATTTGAATGTACCTGCTGCTTCCTGCAGATTTGTCCCTATACCATAGTGCCCCCTTCACAAATTCATAGTTTCATTCAGTTTAACAAACTAACCGTTTTCCTGGGCCTCCTGGTTGTTCTTCACATCATATCAACCAAGAGGCCAAGTCTGATACGGACTGAAATTTGGCTTACAGTAGCCCTCAAACAGAGGCTTCTCAGTCACAGGTGGTACCTCATGTCACCAAACTCTTTTCACTGTGAGGGAGAGGAGACTTGGCTGAATGTGCTTATATAAATTCACATAGCCTTAGTGGAAGCTGTGTGAAAGACAGCGATATAAAAAAATAAGTTTGAACAGAAACAGTCTACTCTGATTTGTTATTGAGTTTAATGTGGCAGTTGGATGGAAGTCCTGTGACTTTGAGACTCGTAGTTCTAATTCTGTAAGTCACTGGGCTTTGGTCATCACATAGTCTGAAAGAGGACAGATGCAGCTACATTTGTGGTAAATATGGTGTACTGGTTGTAAACGGTGTCAGAGTAACAGCAGTCCAAGAGCCTCTCTCCAGTCTTGTGATGAAATCATCTTAATATTCCATGCAAAATCAGGATAAAACATCAAACTGAAGCTGTGTATTTTGTACAACACCATATACTAGATAGTCTGAAGTCTTGTGACCCGTTTAACCATAGTAACCATGTTTTAACCATATTTCTACGTTACAACATGACAATGTAATTTAGCTCTGAAGAAGGTGTAGGTTTGATCATTTTCCCATCTTCCCAGTGGAAATGAATGGGAAATATTGTGCAGTTTCTTGCATGTTTATGTCACCGTTGTTACTTGAATCACAAACCTGTATGATAGCATATTAAAGCTGCGGGATGAGTTACGCTGAAAAATTCATACAGAAGAATAATAATAAGAAAGAAAACACACTAGATGTTAATTTGTGTCTGCTTATGCCTGCACATAATAATCAGACCACAAGGCTTTTTAGGCAAGTTTCACCAGCTTCATTTGATCAAACCTTTAATATAGCAGAGGAGTGCTGGATGGATGGATTTGGGATGACAGACGGGTGACTTCACCCTAGCCTCCCCAACTGACTGGAGGTCATTATGGTGATCCCTGTGGTAACCCTGAGGTTAGAGGGAGGCAGCAGAGCCAGATGAGTTTTTATTGGTGGAGGTCACAGTTCACTGATCAGAGTGTGTTCTAAAACTGTTAGCTTAGCTGTAGACACAGTCATTTGGAGAAACTAACACACACTGCAGTAAAAACATTTATCATTTAGTAAGAAAAGAACGAAACATCAGTACATCTAATCATCTCTGTAAAGCACTAAATATAGTACTGAGCTTGTTTCCTGTTATTTCAAAAATGGAAGATGAAAACCCGTCTTTTTAATAAATTCCCACATAGTGAACATTTAAGACTGATAACGTATGACTGATCAGTTGTAAACTGTATGTAAAAAGTGGACACCGATAACGTGACGTCACCCATTGAAGAATAAGCAGAACCTCCGACTCAGTCCGACTCAGGAGGCTGGTGAGCTGTCAATCACACCTGTCAATCAAAGCCTGACAGCAGACATCAAAGCTTCTATTCACCCTAGAATATTATTAGCAGAGCAGTAATTTAAAGATGGGCCAAATGAATGAGACCAGAATGGCACATGGAAAAAACATGACTTTGTATTTTTACAGAGAAGGTCTATGTAAGTCTAGGGGAGCCAGGGGCCAGGCTTTTTGGAGCAGCATCTAGTGGCCATCAGCAGTATTACACTTTATCATACTTCCACATTGGCTTCACTTTGGAGCTGTGGTCCTTGCCCCTTGTATATGCACTGCCAATTCTGTTCTCTTCAAACTGATGAATGAACAGCTACCAATGCTTTGTGATTTCCCACAGTACACTCTTTAGCTCATGGTCAAATCTCTAAAATTGGCTGGCAACATATAATGTTCTGAATATTTCAATACAAGGCCTCATTGTGGTTCTGGTTGATCTAACAAACAATGACACTCAAAATGCTGACAAGGCATTGGGTTTACACACACACACACACACACACACACACACACACACACACACACACACACACACACACACACACACACACACAGATGACTAGCAGATATCAATATTTATGAGCTATCATGCTCCACACACAGCAGGGAATTATAGCAGCTGATCAGTGAAGTCTAAAGCTTAAAAATGTCCCTTGATTGTCTGCTAATTGATTAATTAATGAATCATTCATCAGCTCCCACAGTGCTACTAGTCTAGGATACAGAGATGGCAAAAGTCCACGCATTCTTTACTCGAGTACAAGTAGAGGTACATGTTTAAAAAATACTAAAAATTACTGATTCAGCTTCTTTACTCAAGTACAAATGCAAGCTCTGAAATGAAGTCACATCATCCATGTTGGTAATAGTTCTCCACGTCTCATTAAATAGACAACTTTTTACATCTTTTATGTCTCTATGTCTGTCATGTGTGATATGCACTGCTCTATACACTAAGTGCTCATCTTTTCTATGTGTTACGATTCTATCCTGGTAGGTTGAAATCAGTATTGATGCAAAAGAACAAACAAAGTAACAGGGCTGTTTTGAAAATGTAAGGAATAGAAAGTACAGATATTTGAGTTAAAATGTATAAAGGGTAAAGGTAAAAAGTTGTCAGACAGCGGCCATGTGTTTCTGCTAGAGTGTTTTTATGTATTTACATCCTCAAGTATGGATTTATACTAAGTCAGGCAGCACTGCTTTAGATGCTTTTGAATCACTCAAAAAGATAATGATTATCATTGGCTTCTGCTAGTGGAATGAAATATTGTCCTTGTTTTGCATTTGATTTGAAATCACAGCTTGGACACAGTGCAGCTTTCAGCAGCTAAGGGCAGGTCCTAATATAATGTTTACTGCATGTTTGAATCTGCGCAAAGCTTCACAGTAACAGTACATTGTTTAAGCTCCACTAGTGGAAACTACATAATGAAATACAAAATAAAATGGTCATCAAAATTATTCCCAAGTGGATGTATAAAATTTTAATACAGCGCTCCATGACAAGAGGATACCCCCTCCACCCCTTGACTCTCATGATGAGCTGGTTGTGAGTGCACGTTTCCAACTCT
The DNA here is from genome assembly GCA_037367275.1 of Coranthus polyacanthus. Taxonomy (NCBI): domain Eukaryota; kingdom Metazoa; phylum Chordata; class Actinopteri; order Kurtiformes; family Apogonidae; genus Coranthus; species Coranthus polyacanthus. Next base: position 1,420,249 of record JAPQRN010000002.1, read on the forward strand.
CCACTTTAAAATCTGAAGCCACTTTAACATCCGTGTGGGTCTTCAGGACTAAAACGGTTAAACACAACACCTTATTCTCAGAGAGGATCACACAGTACCAATGATATCTCCGCTGCACAGCCTCAATGTGTGGCGTGAGTGTGTGTGTGTGTGTGAGAGTGTGTCACTGATTGGTTTCTGTTTTATGGACTGGCTAGCAGAGTGCTAGTAATCCGTAGAAATAAATCTGCTTTATTTGACCTTAGTGTTAACTCCAATAAAATACACTTTACTGCTGGGAGGAGAAATGCACACACACACACACACACACACACACACACATACACAATCAAACACATACCATTGTTGTATCAGGTCATAGCTAGCCACTTGACAACATTTATAAGGACACGGAGAGGGAAACCTTCTCTGCACCAAAGTCCACTCACATTCCTTCAACTCATGAAACTAGGAGCTGTGGTCCTGTGCCCACATGTAATAGACATAAACAAGATATACTCTCCTCAGTGTAAAGACTTCACAGTGTAAACCACCATCTCACAATGACATGTTTCTGCTTCTCACATACAATTGCAAATTGTTTCATGCATTCCAAAATTCACGCTAAATATATAAACAATTTTGGTGTATTTGCTTGTCTTCTTTTAGACTATTTTTATTGAAGTGGCAAAAGGGGCAGCGTGAGGATCTGAGTAACTTTGACAAGGACCAGACTGTGATGGTGACGACTGGGTCAGAGAATCTCCAAAACTGCAGGTGTTCTTGGGTGTTTCTGGTCTGCAGTGGTTAGTACCTACCAAAAGTGGTCTAAGGAAGAACAACTGGATTTCAATCCAATCGAGCATCTATGCTGGACAAAAGAGTCCGATCATGGAGGCCCCTCAACACTTACAGGACTTAAAAGATCTGCCTCTAACGTCTTGGTGCCAGATACCACAGCACACCTTCAGAGTTCTGGTGGAGTCCAGGCCTCGGGTCAGAGATGTTTTGGCAGCAGAAGGGGGACCTACAAAATATTAGGCAGGTGGTAATAATGTTGCCACAGATGCTCGACTGGATTGAGATACGGTTGTCCTTCCTTAGACCACTTTTGGTAGGTACTAACCACTGAATGAAAGAATGATTTTGATGAGTTCTTTCTGCTCCTGAAAGGACACAAATGAATCCAGAATCAATTTGGAATTATTAATCACAAAACAAAGGACTCAGTACTGAAGATACTGAACTGGTTTTGTGTTTAAATTGTACTACAGCCCATTTAAAATCTATTTCTAACTTTGTCCATGCCTATTACAGTAACAAATAAATGACAACAGTTGCTATTCCTGTTAGATTAGATAATATTATGAAGTGAGTATTACTGGACATTATATAAATCTTTTTTTAAACTTTTTTTAAAAACACTTTTATCAAGACTTTTTTCAGAAAATTACTTATAAAAGAACCTTGAACACACATTTTCAACTGTAAGCATGGACCTCCAAGTCCACCTATGCTAATCCTTTGACTTATAAAACCAAGAAAAGTGTTAATTTGTATATGAGCCCATATTGGAATTAGTTTCCAAATACATGACCAAATGTGGTCTTCACATTGTCATCAGCGATCTTGTTGCTGTCACTTCCAATCACAGTGGAAGAGACTTCCTCTCCTCATAATTAGGACAAGATGTTCCAGTCTGAAGAGCTGCAGCTTGGATAATTAAGACAGATTCTGGGGCAATTATATCACAACGCCATACCAGAGGAAAGTGCAACCAGTGCATAAGCTACCAGAATAAATAGTTTATCATAAAGAACCAACTTCCAGGACTGAACTAGGAAAACAATATTTTTTACACTTGTTTACATGAAGAATGAGACAAAATGAACCTGAAACACTTCATCACTTGGTGTCTCCAGTGTTGAGAAAAGAAATGTAAATATTACAAAGTGGTAAATGCTTTACTGTCACAACTTTTTTGGAATGTCTTGCAAGAATTGAAATTGAAATACGAGTATATTTTGGAAAAAAAAAAAAACTTAATGAGGTGAAACATCAAATAATGTTCTGTTGTATTGTTTTCAGTATAATACAGCTCAAAGAATTTACTCATCAGTGTTTTCAGTTTTAATTTTATTTTAACATACTACGCCAACGTTTTCTGATTGGGGTTGTATATGAAATTATATACGCTAATGAAAGTATCCTGTAATACTAAATTCAGTAAAAAAAGGCCAGTCATATTTTCTCACTTTGTATTTCACATAAACCTCAGGTCTCAATGGTTTGAGAAACAGCACTGGTAATACTTCAAATTTACCAAAACATCATCTCACTGTTCCACCATGGAACCAGCAAGCAAGCTAATTCTTATCTACGCAGATCAAATATACTCAAGGACTGATTTCCATTAGAGCTTCATTCAACCAGACAAGGAATAAAATCAGTCATTAGATAAAAAACATCGTCAAAGCAAGATCAGAAAGGCTTTAAAAGTGTAGAGTGTAAAGAGTAGGCTACGGTAAGATCCCACAAGCCACTGCTCTGCCACGCTGGAACGGGTACTGTCCATGGTGCTGATCTTCACAGGCCTCCACAACTATTTATTATGTCATCTATAGCAATTCTTCTTTCAAATAAAGTAGGGATGTAGTTGGTTTGAGCTACATAAATAATCTAAATAAGCCATGTAAAACCCACTGGATTATCTAAAGAAATTAGACATATCAATTTCTCTTAAGCCATTGAATTAAACTGATAGCCATCTGTATTGTTACAGACTCAACAAGGAACTAAATAACCCCCTCACTGTGCATTCACACACACACAAACACACACAGTTTGATTTCTCTCAGTCCCACACTCTGCATCTTTATCACTATCTACACTAAATATTAGAGTTGTTCCAGATTGTAAATGCCACAGGCTCATTTTTCACACATTGGATGTGCTACAATTGTTATTATGTGTTCGTACACATTAGCAACAAATATATAACATATTAACATAATTTCATGTAATATAATCATGTTTAATACAATATAAATCATCATTGTTGAAAAAATTAGCCTTTCATAGGTTGATTTTGCTTGTGTTCAGTTTTGGATTTATCTGTGCATTTAAGTGTACAGATTTTATAAATGAACCATAACCCATTAAGACCTCAGTATTCTTTGAAGATACAAACATCACACTTGGTCCTAAAGGTAAAAACATGGCAAGGTTGTAAAGGTACAAAATCTGGTCTAAATGTAAAAGCAGGCAAATGTTGCACCACGTTGTAAAGCTAAAAAAAAAAAAAAGACTTGAAGCTAGAAGCCTGGTCTTAAAGATAAAAACATTCAAATCTTGCACCTAGTCTTAAAGGTAAAAACACATAAACCTTGCATCTAGTCTTATAGGTAAAAACATGCAAATGTCACATCCGATCTTAAAGGTAAAAAAACCTGGTCTTCAATGTAAAAACACACAAATTTCTCACTTGGTCTTAAATGTAAAAACAAGCATATCTTACATCTGGTTATACATAGTAAGCAGCTTTTTAAGGCCTCTATTTTCTAATTGAAACATTTATTTCATTAACTTGCTTTGTAAATATGATGTCAGTGTAGTTTTGACCTGAAAGAGACAGTGTGTAGGTGACCCGTCATTGTCCCTTCTAGCCTGGGGCCCTGAAGAATCTTGGCCTAACTCCCTTTTGAGTGTCTTCATATTTCTGCGTGTCTATATTATAGTCAGCATGTCTCTGCAGAGTGTGTTGACAGATGTGTGGCTTGTGTTTTACTATATGTGTGTGGTGGGGTGTGGGGGTGGCTTGGAGGGGGGGTCATAAACAGCAGAGTGGATACATTGTGTTGTGGAGATAAAAGATTCCAGTGGACAGATCAATAGGCCATATCAGCCTGCTGTTAAATTACTGATAACACTATTTGCTTTATTAGCTTTTTTCTGCTGCTGCACACATGCCACATTTCTCTGCCTGGAGCTCTGTCGTTATACTGACATGTATGTATGTGTGTGTGTGTGTGTGTGTGTGTGTGTGTGTGTGTGTGTGTGTGTGTGTGCATTCATGTCCTCATAATGTTCTCACAACAAAGTGCAAAGTGAGGAGATTTTCTTGGCCCTGAACTTCAGGTCTTCGATTTCATTGTATTACATTTATATACTATTATTATCATTATTTGTTTATTTCATATTTCTTTTGTTCTTCTGTAAATATTGATATCATGATATATCATATATTATTTCTTTGTGATATGTTTAGTATCGCATAATTGCTTGTTTCATGATATATAGTTACTGGAGGAAAGTTAGTAGTTGGTGTGGTCAGTGTTTTCACGTAAGTTTGGAGAGTTTCACCCAAGGGGCAAAGCCCTCAGCTCCAAAATGAAACCAATGCAGAAGTATCTTAAAGTTGTAATACCGCTGACTGCCGCTGGGGACTTACATTGAACTTCTCTCTAAGAATACTGTCAATAATTTTTTTCCAGGACTCATTCCAGTCTCATCCTTTCTATTTGGAACCTCTAATAAGTGATGTGCTGGTCCATCTTTAAATTCTCCAGTCTTTGGTCCAATCTTTCCTCCATTAATCAGATCTCAGGGCTAATAGAAGCGTTGATGTCTGCCTTGTCGGGCTTTGATTGACAGGTCACTATAACGACTCGTTCGCCTAGTCGGACCTTTGGAGTTTGTGTTAATTTAATAAAATGCATTTTTTCCTTCCTTTGTTATGCAATGCTTGACGACATTTACTGTTTTACCGAGTCAGTAAACTAGCACTCAGCATTTCTCACTCAGCTGCTCACTTCTGAATTCCATCTCTTTTGTCCAAATATGGTCATGTCCAGCTTCCAGCTACTGGCTTCAACACGGCAGTTCAAAAATCAACGGGTGATGTCATGGTTCCTTTATCTATGTATAGTTTATAGTTTCACCCCTTGCTCTTCCCAAGCTCCACCCTCTTATATAAATATGGGCACTTAGGTTTCCCAAAAATCAAGATGACGACGGCCACAATGCCAAACATGAGCCTTAAAAACAGCAGTCCACAAACCAGGTAGTGATGTCTCGGAGGCCTTGTCCAGTTTTTATACACAGTCTATATTTTAATAGCATTTTAGCAAAAATTAATCCTGCTCCATTTCCATTTATTGAATCTGAATCTTTTCAGATCCCTTCTCTAATCACATGCCAATAAACTTTAAATATGCATTCAAGCAAATACATTGTCCAGTAGGCATTTAGTATGCGTTATGCATGCCTACGAAAAAACAAAAAAACAAAAACTCCCCTGGTTAGAAGGATATTTTTTCTGCATGTCATTCCCACTCTCTTTCCCCATATTTCCTGTTTTTCTCTACTTCCACTATCCAATACAGGCATGAAAAGCCCAAAAACATATCTTTAAAAACAAGAAAGAAAGGTAAGGTTTAGTGTGTTTTCTGGTTGTCCACTTCTTGTCATGCTCTGACTCACACACACGTTCTCACTGGGCCTCCTCTCTGCTGTTTATATTCTATCTACTCTATTCATCCATTCTATCCATCATAGAATTAAACGACAAGCACTGTAGGTAAAATGCCCAATAAATCCATGTTCATCAGCCACTGTGCAGCAATTACATCCCCTTTATGGCAGCCCCGTTGCCAGCAGCAGCCGCAAACCTTTTGTTAATTAAGATCATCCCATTAACACTAATTAACAATTAGCATAAACATAATTAGTGAATGCTGACATTTGGCGTGCTCTATTGTTGAAATAATTTCTAGAAATTGCCCTCGGAGAGGTTTTTGTCAGAGGGGGATAATGGCAGCACTTTGTCACACACACACACACACACAACCACACACTCACACAAAGTATTAGCTAATTGTCATGGTGTGTGTATGTGTGTGTGTGTGAGAGAGAAAGAAGAATACAGGTACTATAGCCGATGCTAAGCAACTTATTAAAAAAAGGGTGTTTTCCCTAATTTATTCTTACCTTCCCAACACTCCTTTTTCCTCAATTGCTTTTCTTCTTACTTTGTTGTTATCCTTCCCTTTCTCTTTCACTGTTTCCATGGTAAGACGCAATTGAAATAAAATTTGCACTTATTAAAACTCTAAATACACCTTTTTGTCAGTAGTGCTCTATGTTTTGATCTGACATTTTAATCTTGGTAGACTGGAAATCTTACTGTTATTGTTAAAATGAAAATAGTGATAATATTGTACAATTCTAAAAAGACTCCAGATCAGTCACTATCTGATGTTTACTGTAAATATCATGCATGTCCAAAAAAAAAGTATTTGAATCAGATGCATGGGTAGTGACTGGTGTGCACTGCAAGCATTGTGTCCAGGTTTTGAATGCAATATTCCAGGAATGCCTGGAGTATTTTTATTTCTAATTTGGTACAAACAAGGACAAACTGATTAGATGATGGTAGCCAAAAGTCAAACGTCAAGGTTGCTGTGACCTCTGTTTGTCCATTCTTATGAATACGATATCTCAGCAATGCTCACATGCGCAACTCACATGTGTCCATGGTGCATCTCTATAAGAAGGCGTGTCAGTTGGTCTGTCAGTCCCCATGGTGTTTAAAACACTATATCACAGGAATGGTTTGACAGAATGTCGCAAACTTTGTCACAAAGTTTGACCTTTTACCTTTAACCTTGGTGGCCAAAGGTTAAAGGTCTGTCCTTTGTTATCAATGTGATATCTCAGGAACACCTTAAAGGATTTTTTTTTCTAATTTGGCACAAATGTTCACTTGGACTCAGGGATGAACTAATTCGATTTTGGTGGCCAAAGGTTAAGGTTGCTGTGACCTCACAAACACATTTGGCCATAACTGCTCATAATTGACAGAACTGTTTGAACAGATTATGATGTAAGGACAGTGGAGGCATCTGACTGAACTTACGGTTCTTGTTTTTCTTCTGTTTACTCCAAATCAGATGTAAACTCACTCCCTGCACACCACGTGACTGCTCTAACAAAAAAAAGCCCCTCCAAAATGATTCCACAGGCTCCATCTACCTTCAGTAAAACATTCACTTTAATTCATTTGGTGACGCAAAATAGTGCAATGGTGCAAATAAGAGTAAATCCTTCATCTAAATAGCCGCCAGCATTGACTATAGGCTTCAGACACAAAACCAGCTGAATGATACTGACACCTCATCCCATGCACACACACACACATGCACTTTTGTGCCAAATAGCTTTACGAGGACTCATTGACATAATGCATTCCCTAGCCCCTTACCCTATCACAACTGATGGCCTAACCCTAAGCCTAATATAAACCTAATTCTAACCTTACCCCTCAACCAGCCCTTTGACAGACCATCTAAAGGTGAAGACTGGCCAAAACGTCCTCACTTTGTACGTGACTTTAAAGGGTTAAAAACTCAAAGTGGTTCTCGAAACGATAGCCATACAAGTACTCACACACGCACACACACACACACACACACACACACACACACACACACTGACCATCTCCTATCATCTCCTCTCCTCTCCAGTGGGCAGCAGTCTTTAGAAAATTAACTTTGAGAAGTCTGGAAGAGACATACAATTCATCACATACAACTCTGTCAGTCACAACACTATTAGAGAGAGGGGAACGAGTGTGTGTGTGTAGGAATGTGTTGCACTGACACTCATTCCATAGAAGCACTTACTGTAGATTCAGTTGAAGTAGTTGTGTGTGTGTGTGTGTGTGTGTGTGTGTGTGTTGCCATCTTCAGAGGCTTTGATAAATGTGTCTATTTGCTGGTGTGTTTCAGGCAGACTGGCTGTGTGTGATGGATGGATAGAAAGCAGCTGCTAATATGTGGGATGGGACTAAACACTGCTACACTGCTATCACCTACACCCATCCTACTATTAACACATCAGCAATACATACACAGTGCAAAAGGCCGCCACACACATCTGATTATTGTTAATAGGCTGTATTATTGTTTGTGTTTGTGTGTGATACCAATAGTTTTAGATTGCTCTTGCTGGTGGTTGTTATCCGGCATTTGCTCTCTACGCATGTTTGAGTCCAAGTGGAGAGAATATGCCAATATAATCCAATGAACCTCATATAATCAGGTTTTAAGCATTTTAAGTTTTTACTTTGAATGCTGCAGTCTATCATTTAGCCACAAGACATTTGAAGGCCCTGTTCAGACCTTGCATTAGCATCTGTCCTGAGATACGATGGGATTAACTCAAACATAGTTATATTTAAGTAATAATATTGCTTATAATCCATTGCCTCGGTTTTATTAAGTAGATCTGGTATGCACAGTATAGAGAGGTGAAGTCCCGCCCCTTCTGGTTGTTCCCCATGCGAGCTAAATTTGGAAAAAAATTGTATTTCAGTCAATGTTGAGAGACAAGTCATTTTTTGATTCTGTTTGAATCATGCCATCATTATGATGTTTGTCAATTTAAAAGAGGAGTCAAGAAAGTCGCACTTTGTTGTAAAACTGTTGAAGTATCAGACTGTGAAAATACGTAGATATAAAGACTACACACCTGAAAGTCGCGGCGGTGACGTCATGTTAACTTTCTCCTCCAGAAGCTGCTCAGAGCTGCTGAAGACGTCTCTGCAGCTTCAACATGACCAGAGTTGTGGTGATTTTCACCTTGTTTAATACATTTTCACCTCCCTCTCCAAGAACAAGGTGGTGTTGGTGACGTGTATCACGTGAGATGAGAGATGCAGTCCACTCTTTTAAATTGACAAACATCATATACGTACATGATAGCACAACTCAAACAGGATGAAAACATTATTTGTCTCTCGCCATTTGCTGCCATTCATATTTTTTTCTGAAGTTGGGTCCCATGGGGCACATCGGAAGGGATGGGACTTCACCTCTATATATACATGGAACTAGATGAAAGGAGGAATAACTAAAATGTTACTACTGGGATATGTTTTCTCTGCAGAGAAGAGGACATGTTTGTTGGCTGTTTGACGTGTCCTCTGAATGTGTGATAGGTTTATAGAATATGCAGCTTGAGTAATGGTCCCCACATTTACTCTTTCCAGAAAATCTTTTCTTTGAACATTTGGTGTTAGAGCTGAAAGGAGCTGATTCCCCAACATGTTGAGCATCCAGTCAGTGTGTTTTGTCTATATTGTTAGCAGTACAGTACATAGTGATGTAGCACACGGTGGCTCCTGTTGTGTATATACAAAAGCTTTTTGTGTTTATCTTGGAGCAGATCTCCAGGTCTGCAAGATCCCTGTGACCTTCTACCCCCTCCTCAGCCCTGTACGCTGCCAGACTAACAGAGTGTCCGCTGTCCACAGCCACACAGGCAGCGGCAGCCTTTATTAACACTTTTAAACAGCTTTAAATGCCAAATAGCTGGATATTATATCACACTCAGAGTATTTTATATCTTTCCTTGGATTCTTTATGGCTTGTCGTAGTGAAAAACCAGTGAAATTTGAAAATCGGGAATATTAAGTCAGTCGTGTTTCTCCGTCGTAGCTGAACCTTCAGTGTCAGACTGAGGAGACTATTGATTTTAATTAGAGTCTGCCCACAGGGAGCTGGCTGATGATTGGAGAAGAATAGGGTGTCCTCAAAACTATGATAAAAATCACACAGCACACACACATGCACACACACACACACACACACATAGAGCTAATTATTAGGTTTAATCAGTGGTGGAATGGCTGTAGGTCCTGTCCAAGGTGCTTAGAGGTGGAGGGAAATATCACTGACTGTCAGGTGAAAACCTCGTAAATCCAGATTGGGGGTTTGCAGGATGTTCTTTATAAACCAATTATGTAAAACCTCAGATAACCACTTTATTTACAGTTTTTTTTCACAATCATTTTCACACTTGCCTCGATCATCCACATCCATTTTTGTCAAAAAACTAACTCTGTGTTAACTTAATTGTGTGTATTTTTGCATTGATACAATATGCATTCAGTCACCATTTAACATGTCTTTCAGTCAACATTCACCAGCAGCAAAATTCTGTACAAATACATCAAGTTTTGCAGACATTTAGATAATTTTTTCTTTTGTCACGGCAGATGAACCGAGGCTGTCAATGAAACCAAATGCCTGATAAAAGACTACTTGAATTTTAGCAGAAAATGTCTAAACTTTTTTGTTTGCAGCTTCATTACCATCAAAGCAAGTGTGAAAACGATTTTAAAAAATTATAAACCAAACCTTTTGTGCGTGTGTCAGAGGGGCTCATTATGAAGTGAGCAAAGACTAGCGAAAACGATGTGATAAAGAACTGTGGAAAGATGCGGAGCTTCACACACAGACTGAAGGAACTTTTCGAAATCCAGGGTTTTCCCAACAACGGCTGTGGCTCAGGCTCAGACAGAGCAACCAGAACCCCGGCATTTATGTGTCCAAGTGTCCTTGAGCAAGACACTGGTGTGTGAATGTGTGTGTGAATGGGTGAATGTGACACATTGTAAAGTTCTTTGATTAGCATCGATAGCGCTACAGAACTGTAACTCCATTTACATCCACTTCACGTGACTTGGCATTTTCTCCACCTGCTGCTGAAAAATGAAGATTGAAATTATTTTTCGTAAAACCCAGGAAGACGAAAATGACGTGAAAGATGCAATAAGATGAAAACAACGTAAAAAATACAAGAGGACAAAAAAAACTATGTAAAATACCTAATAAGTTGAACACGACCTAAAAGACGTAACAAGACAACAATGTAAAACACACAACAAAGTGAAAACAATGTAAAAGATGCAAGAAGAAACAGACATGAAAGGGAGACCAGAGCACAGACAGTATGAGTATTTACATCTCTTAAAACAAACTGTCTTTGCTCACTTCACTTCACATCCCATTCTTTTCTTCTTTCATTCCTGCACACTTCATCCTTTATTTTCTGCCTTTCTTTCCAAACTGCTTCCTGTTTCATGGTGTAGAATTCAGAAAATCCAAATCCATCCATCTCTTCCTCTTTCCATCCCTCCATCCTGGGTCAAATTGCAAGGATTTGTTTTGCAGTTATTTGTGCCATTAACCAGCAGAAAGTGTGACCGGTCATAGTGTGTGTATGTGTGTGTAATATTCTCATCCAATCAGAGCACGGGACAAACCGGATCGCTGTCGCTACACAATTACTGTCAAATGTCAATTTCATGGAGGCAATATTGAGGAGATTAACACTCACTCACACACAGACTGACACATACGCAAAGCCATACAAGCACACCGACAGGCAAAACACCAGGAAGACAAACACAAATAAACACACACACTCACACTGGGCTGAGACGGAGGCGAATGTTAATGTATGGCCTGAGGAAGGGTGAAAGTGAAGGTGACTGAATGCTGTCCAGGCTAATGGAAAGCAAGCCAACCTTAACCCTATCACTGAAAATCACCTGCACACACACACACACACACCAAATACCCGCTAAAACACACATCATCATACCAACCTCCACATACTGCAATACGCATCTGCTATGACCTGCCCTGGTGTACAGCTATCAGCCGCTCCTACATTTAGCTTCCTGTTGATGCTCTCTCACTGACGGCTAATAACAGGCTCCTCCGTTCACAACATCACTGTGACCTGGGATGAATTGAAGGAGCTGATGCACTATCAGGACTTTAAGTCTGGACCAACAAAGTATCCAGACTACAACACTGACACCGGACAATTCTACAGTTCTCATCGTGGATGTCATTTTTGTTGTGTTATGTTGTTTTTGTC
>JAPQRN010000002.1:1443679-1458166 GCA_037367275.1 Coranthus polyacanthus
GCAACAAGGTCACAGTGTTTTTTTAATTGTGGTGCCCCTCAACCCCCTCCAAACCCCCACCACCCAAAATCCCACAAACCCCCTCAGCCCAAATGATGAACGACTGCACCTTGTGAAAAGGGCCCTCTCCAATAAACAAGCTTATCTCTCCTCTCTCTCTCTCGCTGCTGCCTGTGAATAATGAGCTCTGGGTATCACTGTTAATCACTATAATTGTTAATGTTAAGAGGGGGCCGGTTGCTAGTTGCCCGACGCCCCACGCCTTTATTGATTTCATTTTTTTACATTAAAACGCTGCATGCCTTTGTCAGAGCAGTGGGTCACCCCCTTATCCCCCCCCCACCCCACCCCCAGAGAGAAGCTAATTAGTTATTTAGTAGCCTGCGTGTGTGATAGTGTGTATGTGGGATGGCAGAGCAGAGCTAAAGCCTGTTATCAGTAGCCTGATAAAGGGAATTGGTTGTCCCACAGTAGCTGTGAAAGCCTATGGCTGATAGCAGTGTGGCTATTATAGAAAGGACAGGCACATGCACACGCATTCATACATTCACATTTTTACACACGCTGTGGAAAAGATACACATGTAAATACACCTACATAAGCACAGAAGCACACGTGTTGTTTCAAGAAGAAATTAGTCCTTTAACATGTCAGAGGTTTTTAAGTGTTAGCTAACAGCATTTTTTATTTGAGTTTCACATTTTAAAAAAGTCAAAGCTGCCCTAACATATATATATGTATATTTGAGAATGTGATATGTGTTTATTGGGAAAAACTTTTTTCTATTTTTGTACAGTGAGGTGAGGTACCACTCTTTTACTGGTACCCAAGGGGTGAGGACAAAGTGAAGCCAATGTAGAAGTATGTTAAAATGTAATACCACTAACGGCCACTAGATGCTGCTCCAAAAAGCCCTGGCTCCCATTGCCTTACATTGAACTTCTCTCTAAAGTCAATCATTTTTTTCCAGGAGTCATTCTCTGATTCTTTTTTTAGATGCTCTAATAAGTGTTTTGGTCCAATTTTTTAAATTATTGCTCCTTTAATGAGATTTTAGGGTGAATAGAAGGCTTAGCCATTTTGGACTTTCAGAGCTTCTGTTTATTGAATAAAACATATTTTTTCCTGACAGACACCTCGGCTGTAGTTGTGGTTAATAACTTACACTAATGAGACAGTAAAATGACTTTGTTACACAAATGTTTGATGAAGTTTTATCAAGTCAATAAGCTGACATTTAGCATCCCCCTCACAGATGGCTGTGACCTCTCATGCTGTTGCGGCTCATGCCGCCCCTTTTGTCCAAATATGGTCACTTCTGGATCCAAAATCCAGCATGGCTACAACCAAAACACAAATTCCTGGCTTCAAAACAATAGCTCAAAAACCAGTGGGTGACATTAGGGTTCCTCCATCCACTTCTTATATACAGTCTATGCTGGTACCTCACTGTTGCATTCAGGAAATATAGGCAGAAGAAGAAGAAGTGACTTCAGAAAGTTATCATTGGCTTAAGTACCACATCATTAAGTACCTCCAACATCATATAACCTTAATCACAAAAATTTGACATGAACTGTAAAACTATTTGAATAAGTTAATATATTGGATGATAAAAGAAAAAATAATTATTTTTTTCTAATTTACAGTAAATATATAAATGTTTTTCTTCATCAAGGTAGATTTAGATAGATTTCAAGAGGCTGATTTGTGTTCAAATCGACATCTTTCTAACAAGTTGGTTTTTAATATCTTGTTATGTGTTATAAAAACAGGTGATTGACAGATGTAATGACCAATTGCCATCCCGAATCTGTCAGATGCCAGGCTGCAAAACAATCAGGTGCATGGACATGACGTCCCCATATCTCTACTGACTGTGCAGACTCTGGCTTTTGGGAGGAAACAGTGTTGTGACATCCATCTTTACATACAGTCTGTGATCCCGATATGGGCATGGATTAAGTAGCCTAAGTTACCTAGAGACATTGTATAGCTGAATCAATGAAAATATAGAACTGTGTCACTAAAATATTACAGTTGAATGATGCTAAAATATAACCCAAGGACTGGGAATTGAAATGCCAACCTTCTGGTTTGTGAACAACCCTCCTGAGCCACAGCTGCCCTTGAGGTGTAATACTAATTAAATAATAAAGAAAAAAGTAACTGAAAAACATCACAATTAAAAGTAGCATATTCAGGCCTCAAATATCAGGAACCACCTAATAAATTTTTGATGAACATGAAAATGGAATAAAAAACTGGCCTAATGCTTCATTTTAGCTAAGTCATTGTTCTAGTTTTACAGCAAATTGGTTGAGTCTCACAGCCTCATTAAGCGTGATGCCAGCAGCAGTAGGGAGGTGTTTTCAGTGAAAAAGTTCTCATAAAACTCCTCAACTCCAAATAGGCCTCTTCCTCCGCTGTGACTGACAGACTGAATGTGTCGTATAAACACATATAAAAGTGTTTCTTTCTTTTCTGAGGTGATGAGTGAAATAAAAGCCTGCAAACACAACCTCCTCCTGGCTGGATCCTGTGAGGTCTGATTGGTGTTTGTCTTTGTTGTTGTCTCCTGCTATGGGGAACCTTTTGGGCTCAGGTGGTTTTTTTTTTGTATTCACTGTGGAAGGCGTCTTAAAAAAATAAAATTTAGTGACACAAAATGGCATTTATGTGTAAAGAGAGAGAAATATATTTGTATTACTGTGGACGGGGCATAAAACTCAAAACCAAAATATGACACATTCAAATGACATATTCTAAAATATTCTTAAAATGTACACAGTTAAAAGAGCAGCTATCACGTGTGCTTTAAAACAAGTTCAAAGAGCTTTGAAAAAGGTGTGTGTATGCAACAAATTAGTATAGTTGGTTTATGATGTTGTTCTAATGCACCAGTATGTAGATGTCTCTCAGTGTGTGTATGTGCATGTATGTAAATGTCTACATGTAGGACATAGTATTTGGATCAGGTCCATTTATTTATCACAAACTGACTGGCTGCCTGCTTTTCAACTCATTTACACTATGTATGTATGTGTGTGTGATGTTAGTTTAAAGCTGTGTGTGTTGGCTGAAACGCTCCCTGAAGGCAACTTTACTTTTAAGTGGAACCATTAACCTTTCGGATGACGCAGATCATGCAGCCAGAGCTGCGACGATGACAGAATGATGATGAGAGAAACTGCATGTTCTAAGTGTAACTGTGTGTGTGTTTGTTTTGTTAATTAGTGGCAGTAATCAGATGCTGCTCATTACATCCTCTCAATGCATGACTAGACATTTGTGTGTGTTCATCTTTCTGTGTGTGTATGTGTGTCTGTGTACGATCACGGAATTTTGCTCATGCACCAGCACACAGTGTTGTGGTCCATGTACACACTCATTTATCCTTCCTACACACACACACACTCCTCGCTCGTGACTCAATCCTGCAATAGCAAGATCTGATAATTAATTATCTCATTGTGATCACAGGAATGTACTAATTACACAGACTCCTCCATTACCTGCCAGGAATCCTCATAATACAACACATATTAACTACGTCAACAGGGATTAGTGTGTACTATAACACACAGCCACCAGTTACACCGATTGGAAACTGTTTCATAAAAGACAGGAAGCACATGATTGGCATGAAATGGGAAGGAATGAGTCACATGATATACTATACTGCAAAGTGAATAAAAATTAAAGGACTCTAAACTAATGACATGAATTAATTGAAGGAAGTGTTATTTATTTTGTTTAACCTTTATTTAACAGGGAAGGACTCATTTACCTCTTTTCCACCAAGGCGGCTCAAGGGCCAGCGTCTAATCTCAAACTAGTTAAAAACTGGCCCCAGAGCAGCATCGCCTCATTGCAGAGCTACAACTAAGAACCAAATACTTTAGGGGCTGCGGTGGGACTATCGTGACCAACAAGACCAACTAAAACTTTGTGACCACCATTTGAAAAACTTTGATACATTTTGTGCTTTTCAATCCTCTGTATTTTACTCATATTTCTTCTCATATAATCTTGTTGGTCCTCTTTTCTGTCACTCAGAACACAGTGGACAGTACCTGTTGTAATGGGAATTAATCCTTAAAAATCTCACATCTCCAATGTATGTTGTCAAACATTGTCAAATGTTGCATGTCAAGTTGCTGCAGGACAGCACAGAATCAATTTTTGTTTTTTTTTTCTGGGGAAGCTGAGGTGATATCTGAATCTGACTCATCTGATGGATAAGTGCCAGTCACACTGATAGTGAAGGGATATGTCCACACAGGAGGGTTTAACCAGGGATTTTCAAGCTGGCAACATACAGTTTGAAGATGAAACTCTGCAATGCAGTCAGAAAGTCTAACAGTTTAAGCTGTTAATTTAACGGCTGAAGTTTTCAGGGGCTCTTTACATTTTGGCCTAAAAAGTTATTATACTTTTTATTTTCTTATGGCTCTAGAGGGAGAAATAGGAACAGCTAAATATAGCACTTTATTTTATTTTAATTAGCACCAAATTACAGCAATACACTTAACATAAATTGTGATATCAAATTGCAATACATCTAGAATCACAATTCTTAACCCTCAGGACACCCTATAAAAAAATCATACTTTTCCTCTTAAAGCCCTTTTCGGTCACTGAAAATATTAAACATGAAGAATTTTTTTTTTTGGTCATTAACTCCTGTCCTCATCATGTATAGTAAATGTGAATTAATTTTCATAATTTTAACCCTTTAAATGCCAGTTTATTTACATATTGACACTTTTTTTTGTTTACACAAAAAATGAATTATTTTCTGTTTGATGCAAAGTGGGTTTTTGTGCAGGGATTATCAGTCTGGGATATGTTAGTGATTAGCAACAATGCTGATTTTGATAGATTATTATGTTTTGTGCTATTACAAAGAATACAAAAAATCACACTTTTCCTCTTAAAGCCCTTTTAGGTCACTGATCATGTGTAAAAATATCAATGATAGTCAATGAGGTCAAAAAGGGCTCCAGGAGGAGGAATGAGAGGCTTTGGTCTAGACAGTGGATTTTTTTTTTCAGTGTTGATGCTGAAATTCCAAGATTCCTTAAAAAATGAAAATCTTTCCCAGATATCATCATCTCAGCATAATAAATGAGAGCAAAATGAGAGCAAAAATACAATTGAGAATCCCTAAAAGGGTCACAAGAACACATGAGGGTTAAGAATTGGAAATCAGCACTGATGTATTGTGATAGGATCGCATCAGGAGATGAGTGTATAATCCCAGCCCTACTAGTTGATATTATTTTTCACTTCTGACTTGTTACTTTTTTACCTGTTACTTAAAGCTGCAGGAGATGAAATCAAAGGAAAAATGCCTGAATTTGAAAATACACCCCTTCCTTCTACACCTCTCTGTCCAAATCAAAAGATTACATATAAAGATAGATGACCTGACTCCGTTTCACATTGCTGTGGAAAAGTGAAGTGTGAAGTGTTGAGTAGAGCAGTAGAGTCATGTCTGACTGAATCTTAACAGCAATCCCCCTACCTGTCTGAAAACACCCACAAGCAGCCAAAACCTCCTGCCACGATGTAGACTTTCCAATCCAGAGATTGGAGGGGTAGAATTCTTGAATTACAATATGCTCAAAGGTAAGGATGTTTGCAACCATCCATGCGCTGCAACTTCAATGCACCTTTTGTACTGGAACGACAAAACGTGTTGACATAGACAAACTTAGGTTATGTGTGCACGCAGAAGAAAATAGTATTGTAACTCCAGTTCTATTACTTGGTGTGCCATCTGAAAGATATAGGTTAATCCAAACACATTCTGTCCTTCCAAAACACTGGTAGGACATGCTGTCCCTACTGTACATATACAAATCTACACACTTGTCATCTCAGCTCTAGTCCAGCTTAGCCCAAAAAAGTCCCGTTCAGGCTCAGCCCATTCCAGTCCAGTGGATCCTGTGAAGGAAGTGATTTTAATTAAAGATAAGTTGCTCAGTGTGCGGCTGTACTGAGCCTGTTAATCTGAATCCAATAGGCTGGATGTAGCAGCTAGAAGGCCCTTGTAAAGCACAGGCTCTATTGAAGCCCACTGCATTTCATTTGGCTGCGAATCAATGCAGATTGACACCACTTAACATGCAAATGGTGCTCAGGTCAACCAGCGGCTTCCTGCCCGCTGGCGGTGGTCCAACATCTACAGCTTTTCACCATTCTCCTTTTCCTCTGTATACCTCTTTTTTCCTTCCTACTTGTCTTTCTTTTCCTTTCTGTGAGCTCCGTTCTCCCCCCTTTTCCTTCTCTGCAAAGATTCTTCTTGTTCTCCTATCTTTTCCTCTCCACTTCCTTGCTTTGCTTCCTTTGTCCTTGTCCTTTCCCTCCTGTCCTCTCCCCTCCCTCCCTCCAACCCTGCGTCCTTCCCTCCCTCCCTCCCTTTTCCATCACATTCCTCCCTGCTGTTGTAAAAATCATATTCAGGATATTCGTCCATTTAAAGATATGAGAAAATAAAAGACTATTGATTGCTTGATAAACTGCCAGTGATGGTAACAAAATGTGAGTAAAGTCAGTATAACCCCTTGCTGAGGCTGTGTGTGTGTTAGCTGGAGGCTCTATATGGGAGATGCTTTGGATCAATAAAGAGTATTTGTGTGTGTCGGCCCTTAGCTATCCTTCCAATTACACATTTCCAGCAGCGTGGCCGAGCACAGCTCTTTGTTAACACCTTAATGGATCAGCTCAGGGAAGTGTCCGCACGCACACATACACAAACACACTCGAACACACACAAATAGATACAGCTTTACAAGGTAAGCATTCTCAAATTGATTTGTTAAACAGCGTTTTGAGCCCCGGCGCTCTCTGCAACTGTGTAATTACTGTGAGAGCTGACGCTGTATCTGTGTGTGTGTGTGTGTCTGCATCAGAGTGTGTCTGTGGATAATTTCATGAAGTGCCGTGCGTTTGTGTTGCTAACAGTTTCCAGATGAAGGAAGCTCCATGTGTCTGATTATTGGAGAAAAGAGCGTTTCATTAGGAATTTACTTCACAACAACAGGCGCATTACGCTTCGCAGCTCCTCCCTGATCTGCTCTTCCTTCTACGCTCTTCTTATATGTGAGAAGCCGAGTCAAATTTGAGCAGAGGTGGCAAAAAGTGCTTTACTCTAGTAGACACACAGAAAGTTGTGTAAAAAAAAACCAAAAAACAGACTGGTAGAAGTACTGATTCAGCTTCTTTCCTGCAGTAAAAGTGAAAAAGTCCAGGCTCTCAAAAGTAGGCTTTTTTTTTAGCACATTAACATTAACTTCACTCCAATGTGCAAATCAGTTTTCAATGTCTGCAACAGAACTTGAAACATTACGACTTCATTTCAGAACAGTTCAGTCTCCCTTTACTGTCTGTTACATCTGGTGACGTCTTGTTACGTTTTTTTCTGCTTTTTTCTTTAAATTAGTTTGAAATTAGTGTGCTGGCTTTCCATAGCATAGAATCAAAATAAACAAAATAAACAAAATAAGCACTAAACTGCGACATCAGACACTACAGGTGTGTTTTTGTCTTGTTCCATTTGTTGTATTATGCTTGTATGATATTCACTGATGGATTGTTACTGTTCCATCCATTTCCATTTAGGTTCAATTCAATTCAATTCAATTTTATTTATATAGCCCAATATCACAAATCAAGATTTGCTTCAAAGGGCTTTACAGTCCGTACGAAATCAGTCTTGATGTTTAGAAGGCGTGCTATGATGCAAAATAAAAATAACTGATAATTAGCTACACTAATTTAATTCAAATAAAAAAATAAAACTAAAGTAATGAGCCTGTTTTGAAAATGTAAGGAGAAGAAGGTATAGATATTTGTGTTAAAATGTGGGGACTAAAAGGCAAAAGTTAAATAAATACTCAAGTACAGACACCTGAAACATTTTATTGAGGAAGCACAAAATGAAGACAGTCTGCAAGTAAAAGCAGAGTGAGGAGGCTCTGTGTCCTCATATCACTCTCAGTATGTGATGATAATGATGGATACATGCCTCACCTGCCCACTAGATGCCATCCTTTAGCTTAACCACCATTACCTGAGCATTTCACCAACCACTGTCATTTTTGTAGATGCATTCACACGCGTCTATAGGAAGGAGTGTCCGTCAGTCCCCATTATGTTAAACCTTTTCTGACGTGTAAGGCCAGTGTGCATGTATTAAAATTCATTTGAAAGGCTTCTAGTGTCTGTGTTCAACATGTGTCTGAAACACAAACTACATCAGTTTAAACATGGCTCAACTGTAAGCCTAACCCTAAAATGGATCACTAGTGACCTGGTGGATATGAAGTGTTTAAAATATCTCAACGTTCACTTGGACTTGAGGATGAACTGAAAAGGGTTTGGTGGCAAAAGGTCAAAGGTCAAGGTTGCTGTGACCTCATGTATAACCATGCAATGGAATGGAAATGCATTCTATTTTTAAACCTTTAATATTAAGTATTCACACCTAAATAAAGTTAAAACAAATGTTAGTCTGCCACAAAAGAACTGTCTGTGTGTGGTTTGATCAGGTGTGACTCACTGTGGCCAAACAACCACTCAACTGTCATTTATCCTGATGAAAGCCCTGACTGGTCCACAGCAGGATGTGGATTTTTTTTCTTTTAACTGAGCCCTGCCACCTCAAAGTATATACAAAAAATAATAACTAATAATTTTCTTTTTAATTGAGGAGGAGGTGAAGATTTTCACAGATGTAGAGACCAATGAATGAGCGCAGCCTCAGTTATAAAGTGCACAAATTGGGGTGGGATGGACCGAAGTCGTGAACAAATAGCTGAAAAGGGGCTTGTGATCCGCTCTGACTTTCCGTGCCTGCCTGAACTGCTGCGACGCTCATAAGTATTCATCATGAGTAATCAAATGTAATAAAAAACGAAGTAATTAAAATAGTTGCATTACTTGTAATTGTATGAATCTATAACCTCTTACATTACAAAAGGAACTTTGCCAACAGCGCATATAAACAGAGCAGTTAGCTCACTCTACTTCACCTGCAGACTTCAGTATTCACTCCAAAATGCAAGCAGAACACCGATCAGCTGCACAGATACAATACAGGCCCTGGAGAGGGAGAGAGAGAGAGAAAGAGTGTGTGTGTCTGGGAAAAAGGAATGTCTGCATGTATGATATATATAGCCTATATACTGTATGTGCGTGTTATGAATGGCTTTATGTCTGTGTTATGTATGTTTTTGCCTGTGTGTCCATGTTTTTATCTGACCTGCCGTGTGCGCCTACATAAGCATGCGCATGTGTGTGTGTGTGTGTGTGTGTGTGTGTGTGTGTGTGTGTGTGTGTGTGTGTGTGCATGGGTTAAGTGTGTGTATGTGTGTTTACGACTCGGGGAAAGACAGCAGTCTAAAGGATGAAATTGAAGAGATTAGCATGGTCTGCTCTGCTTTTGATTAGTTCTGACTGGAAATCTGCCCGAGCCACAAGGGGCCCCTCAGCAGACTGCGCTCTCCCTCTCTCTCTCCAAATGTGTGTGTGTGTGTGTGTCTCTGCTGCGTTTCGCGCTACGCCAGAAATTGAATTGATATTTTGTAAACCTGATTTGTGGATAACGCGATGTGACAGCGACAAATGCCTGGCTGAGAATGGTTTTCAAAGCCAGTCCAAATGAAAGTTATTACAGGGTAAATGCGCATTTCTTTGTCTCGGTGGCAGCAGCAGCCCCTCCTGGCTCTGTGTATGAGTTTATATGGGTTGAATATGGATCCATTTCCTGGGTAATTGAATTGATACTGTCATGCACGGGGGCAGTGCCACATTGCTCTGCAGGGCGGATGGACTGTCTGATTGAATTGGATAGGGGGGAAAAAAGCGTCCCGGTATATATATGTGTGTGTGTCTAAGGGGTTGTCAGCGAGCAGTCATAAGATAGACACACCTCAGTGTTCTCCTGATTACTGCCGTACAGCCAATTGTCTCTTCAATAATCTGCCACCACAACCCCATGACACACACACACACACAAAGCCACACACTCGTGCACACACACACATGCGGACGGATACGGGTCAGGCAGCACCGAAGCCATTTCCAATTCCAGGGTAAGGCGAGCGCGCCGCAGATCTGCTACATATTAATTTTGTCCCGGCTGAGATTTGCTCCCATTCAGTTAGAGCCGATTGATGAGAGAGCAGAGAGGATCAGACGGCTGCTCATTCGCTCTCCTCACCTCTGATTAGAAACACTGCCTCTGTCACCGCGCTATTAGGACGGAGGGAGGGGGAGAGAGAGAGAGAGAGAGAGAGAGAGAGAGAGAGAGAGAGAGGGGAAGAAGAAGAAGGGCAGAAGGAGATGTGGTCGGAGAGAGTGAATAAGATAAAGAAAGAGGGAGAGGTTTATAGAGTGAGAGATCAGAGGGTAAAAAGAGATAAGAGAGGGAATGATAGATGGAGAGATGGAGAAGAGGGAGAACAGTTAAATAGTGACAGAGGAGGAAAAGAAGAAGAAGAAGTAGAAGGGTGAGGAGAGATGGAAGGGGGGAAATGGGTATGGGTGAGAAGAAAGGGAGAGGGAAAGGTGGAGGAGATGTGGGAAAGCAAAAGGGAGGACTGAAAAGGAAGGTAGAGGATGGGGTGGACTGAACTGAAATGAAACTGAAGGGCAGAGTTTCTGGGGTGAACGGAGAGAGAGATGAGGGAGAAGGAAAAAGGAAGGAACGAGAGAAAAGAGGTGAAGAGCGAGGCTCGAAATGGGGATAAAATTAAGGTATGGAAAGAACTGAGGGTAAGAAAAGAGCAGAGCACAGAGGTGGAAGGGAAAATAGAGGTGAAAAAGAGAGAAAGGAAAAAAGGAGGGATGTAGGAAAGAGGAGATGAGGAGTAAAAAGCGAAGGGAGGAAGAGAGTGAAAAAGAAGGCACAGTCTAAGAGGGATGGGAAGGGTGCGATGAGTGCAAACTATATAAAGTAATTCAGGTGACCTGTTACCACCACTGAATTAAATACATGGTCCTAAGATAAAAATTCTAATTCACTGATAGAGATAAACCCTTCAACTTGCAGACACATTTTTAATGAATCATGTTGACATTATAATGTTTGTAATTACCTCAACTTAATATTGTGTCAAATTTAAACTCAGATGCCTACATCAATTCAATTAAGTACTGAAAATTATCATTACAGTTTTTTGTGAGGTCACAGTGACCTTTAACCTTTGGCCACCAAAATCAAATCCGTTCATTCCTGAGTTCAAGTGAATATTCTGCCAAATTTGAAAAAAAAAAAAAAATCCGTCAAGGTGTCCCTGAGATATTTCATTCACCTTTTGGATATAATATTTCTTCACAGCATCATATTATCCAATTACATATTTGTGTGAAATTTGATGATTCCTGAGACATCATGTTTTTAAACATAACTGGGACCAAGAGACAAACCTTCTTGTCGAAATGCGTGGATACATCTAAAACATTTACATGAACCATCTTGTGCTCTGGGGCGTATTCTAATTTTGCATCCAATGAAACGATTTCTTGATTCTTTATGTCCCCTGCAGAGGACCTACGACAGTTATTTACCAATCAGAGCAAACTGGGCATTCATCAGTTGGTTTTTGAACTACTGTTCTGAAGCAGGAGTTAACTTTTTTAGAGCCAGAAGTGACCATATTTGGAAAGCGGAGTATGAGGGGTCAAAGCCTGTGAGGGATCAAGGGTGAACTAATGCTAAACACTAGCTCACTGACAGGATAAAACAGTAAACTTCATCAAACGCTAATGGTCTCCTTAGTGTAAGTTATTAACCACCAAAAATATGTTTTATTCAATGAACAGAAGCTCCAAAAGTCTGACTCAGCAGGTGAGCAAGCTGTCAATCACACCTGTCAAACAAAGCTCAACACAACAAAGCCTTCTATTCACCATAAAATCTTATTAATGGAGTGTTCAATGTAAGTCTATGGGAGTCAGGGTTTTTGGAGCAGCATCTAGTGGACGTCAGAGGTATTACAACTTTATGATACTTATGCTTTGGCTTCACTCTGGATTTGAGATCTTTGCCCCTTGTAGGAAACACATAAATATGCAGAAGCCAAATAAATCGTTTGCTTGCTAAACACTATTAATAACTCCTATACACAAATATAGTTTAAGTGACAGTTGTTGTGTTTTTTTGTTTTGTTTTTGCTGACCATCCCAGTTGTAAACTTGGTTGTAGACATAGACAGTTATTTACAAGATGGAAATTAGTAACTAACTTGAATATGATGTGAGCCTGGCATTAGACCCAAACATGGTTGATACTGATCTCTTCTGTTTCAAAAAATCATACTGAAAATCTTGAACTGCCCCTTTAAAGCTGACAGCCTAGATTCAGGCAGACACTTTTAAACCTCTCATCTGTGACCAACTCTTAAATTTCCATTTCCTTTCCAAACTCTTGTCTTTCACGCTGATGTCACCACTCTCACAGCGTTTTATGAGAGCCATTTAGCTTCTATGGTAGAAAGCTTTTGATCTATTTTAACTGCTCATGCAGACTACAATAAGGAGGATGAACCAATAACAGATAAAAATGGCTCACCACGAGACAGACTTTAAGATCCAGCCCTTCTTTCACTCTCCAGGTACTTAATAAATACATATATGGATGGGCTGTGTTGTGTTTTTTTTTTTTTTTTTTAAAACACGTGACTCAATATGTTGTTTCCTGATTCAACCACTTATTTTTGTGGCCTTCACAAGAGTCAGACACAGATACAGCTACTGACAGAGAAAATGTCCATTAATATGAACGCTAGCATCAAACCAGGTTGTTCCCAGCAGATGCAGTCAGCATTGTCCTTAACTTCAACACACCATTAACTCTTATCAGCTAAATGCTCTCAGCTTTAACTTAAACAGTCCTCTCCATCTAATAGTCTCTTTAACTTTAGGCCTTAATTGTGGCCACAGTAGCTAATCGTGTGTCTGTAATAAGAGACGTCTATGTCCAAAATGGGCCAGCACCATCTAATGGTATAAAACCGTTACGATCGTTATCATCAAGCTCTTTCCATTCTCTGCCTTTTGCATCTCTCTCTTTAATTTTTGTGATCTCTCCGTCTATCTCCGGCCCTCTCTCACTCGTTAAAGAGTTGCCCATTAACACAGTCCTTAGGTAGACTTATTAAGTTCACTTAACAGTTAATGCTCCATTCAGAGGATATTACCCTTTAAAGGTCCGATTTGCTCTGTAATGTCTGATCATAGCAGTGACATCATTAGCCATAATCTCTACTTCAACTAATACAGAAGTTTGCAATTCCAGACATCTGTTGCTAAAGGAGCAATTATTTACTTTCTTGAATTATTCCTTCACACAAGCTTTTAGCAAAAATGGAAGGTGAAAGGGAACATACTGTACTCTGGATGCATATGACACATGATGTTATAATGACTATACAAACATATGAACCACTTCTTTTGATGTGTGATACAATGGATTTACCTTGTTTTTTAACCCAGTCATCCTGACACCATGGCAGGGTGTCTACATGATGGTATCCATGGCACAGACAGGAAACGGGTGTGGGCAGCAGCAGCTCATTTGCATTGAAAGTCACAGACAGTATAGCCGTGTTCCCATAAAATGTCAAGCAAATTTGAAGTGAATGTTTTGAAAAGAATATGGAAATTACACGCATTTCCATAAACTGGTTTGGAGTGAATAAACTAGGCTGCGTGGTCTTGTCAGCAGGTGGCGCTGTGGGCTATGTTACACATGGCTCTAATAAACAGAGTAGAAGAAGTAGAGCATTCTGAGAGTTACTGTTTTCCATCTAATATGGCTAGAATGTTTTGTTCATGGATGAAGCTCAGGGATTATTCAGTCTCCTCATCAGTCCACATGACCTGTTGTACCAGACATGTTTTCATATTTTATCAGAATATGTGGGATGCGCCACAAACAGTCACGTGAATTAAATGTTCACTACGTTTAGTCAAAAATGTGTTAGTCTTTCTTTTAAAAGAAAAAAAAACGCTTCAAGTGAGTGAAAAACATTTTTTTTACGAAATTTGTTTGTTCGAGGTTATTAAGATTTTCAAATTTCCATAAACATTTAATAATGCGAAACTAACTGCATTTATGGAAACGCATCAACTGAAACAGTCTGTTTGAAACAGATTTGACAAGAGAACAGAGACATATTACAATGAACAGTCTGTGCTGTGTGCTGAAACCTGCAATACACATTCTAGGGACATGTAAGACTTAGTTTATTTGTAAAAAGTACAGTACAATGTGTCCCCTTTAAATCCTACCTCATTCTGGGTCAGCAGGTTTAGCATCTTTCTATTAACCATATTAGCCTCATTAACATCACAGGACTGTAGATCTCCCACCAGCCACTAATTCCAGCTAACTTAGGATTCAATTCAATTCAATTCAATTTTATTTATATAGCCCAATATCACAAATCAGGATTTGCCTCAAAGGGCTTTACA
>JAPQRN010000002.1:1473602-1490375 GCA_037367275.1 Coranthus polyacanthus
CCACCACCCCACCCCCCCTCAGTTAATCACAGTTGTTCCCGGCAAAAGGAGCCGTTAACGGCTTGGTGCGTCAGGAATGGTCCTGGCGCTCCCTGCCGCTAATCGGACCGTTACGACTGAGAAGCTTTGCATTATGCAAATCACTGGCCGGGAACAGGTGACATTTGTAGGGGAGCGGGGCGACAGGGCGATGGAGTCTGGCTGATTTAGACATTAGTCCCTGTCACAACGCAACACACACACACACACACACACACACCCCTCATCTGCATATGCACACACAGCACACACTCACTGTATACACAAGAAAGAGGGCTGGAAGTAATAAATTACAAATAGTCTTCTTTTGTTACTGTAATTGAGGAGCTAATTTGTATGAACACAGTTTTTTACTTTTCTTTAAACGAACGCCAGCTGTACATTTTGTACAAATTAGTTTCAAAGGTAGACTTGCTTTACTTCTTCTTTGTTGCTTAGCTTTGCATTGGATAAAGTTTTTGTCTGTTCAGCCATGATGTTTTTATTGCTCATGCATAGGATCTAGCTTTTCTTTTCCTCATTCTAAAAAGGCAGACCTGCTAAACGCATGTACTTATGTTTCCTGCCGGAGACACAATGATATAGTCTCCACTTGTCAAACCAAGCCATAGACTGTATATAAAGATGGACACCATGAGAACACTTCAAATGTGAAGCTAAACCATCTCGATCTCCCCCTGGTGGCTGGCTGCAGTATAGCTCACACATCCCACCCCCTGTTGTTATTCTAACTGTTTCAGGCAAACCAGTAACTCAAAGTACACATCCAGTACACTTTTTAGGTAGATTTCATGAGACTGGTTTGTGTTCAAATCGTCATCTTTCTGATAAGTTATTTGATGTTATAAAAATGGGAGATTGACAGCTGTAATGACCAATCAGGTGTCCGGTCAGTGGGTGGATGTAACTTGCAACAGGTCAGCATGGCAGCTCCTGTGACCACCACATTCAGTTTTAGACCAGGGGAGGAAGGAAGGAAGTGTTGTCGCATTATGGTGACCAGGTGAGCCACTTTGTGTGGGACTGCACAACATTTTAACTCTTGTTGCCACGTCCCACATTTAGATTTTGAAGGGAAGAGTTCAAACAGATTACATAACAATTTACATAAGTTCAGTGTGAGCTCTTATTGAACTTTCTTATTGTTTTTATGTTTCAGCAGCAGGAGGGGCAAATACCAAGTCGTTATATCTAAATATAAATCTGTTGCTCAACTTTTGTAACGTGTCCCATCTGACATTATCAACAAACACATTTGGTCATTTGGGACTTGGTCAGCCTATGCAATGTCTTTACATACAGTCTATGGCACCAAGTGACAAAAAGGAAGACAACATAGGTCATAATGTGTGTTTTGCATGTGGTTTAATAATATTGTAGAAGGAGAGTGTATGCAGTGTAAAAGCTCAGGCCCTATGTTAAATACATTACTGACTTAATTTACAGTTTGTTGACCATCTTTGTTTGAATGTAGACCTCAGAGGCTTTTTTCTTATCATATGGTCTGACTGTACAACAGCGCTACGTTGTGTGTCTGTCTGTATTAACACATTTAAGTCACAACATCCTTAGAACACTCTGTCAGTCTGCGTAATGTTGCTGTCACTCGACCTCTCTCTTTCTCGCTGTGTTTCTGACACACACACAGTTAGAAAAGCATTTACAAATTCTGTCACACACGCACACACACAGATATGTATTCATTGGGCATAAGCAGTAATAAGAGCCCATTATGGATGCTAACCAGATCTTTTAACCAATGACTAACTGACATTCCCTCATACACAACCAATGAGCTGTGAGAGATCTGGCAGGGCCTGAAGGAACACACACACACACACACATAGAGTGACACGGTGTAATAATACATGCATACCAATCTAGACTGTGTCTGCCTGAGTGCTTTTCAACTGAACACATAACCATAATCACTTTATCAGAGGGAGGAGAATAAAACCCAGTGAATATGAAGAAGAGGAGGAGGAGGAGGGCAGAGTGGGCGAAAGAGGAGGAAGGAGCAAATTAAGAAGTAAAGAAGGGAGGAAGGAGAGAAGGAAATAAATGGCAGAGAGCTCCTTTATAAACAGGTATACGACCTGGATGTCGTCCACCCAACACGACAGGGCATTCCGACCAAAAGAATAGAGGCACTGGTGGTAATAATACGACACATTCTCACTCCCAACACGTCACATATTGGCGCTTGGACAGGGCGTGTCATCTTGATGTGTAGGGTACCTCTAGAGAGTCCTTTTTTGACACACAAGGTAGGCATTACTCTTCAGGTTAGCTGAAAAGATGTCTAGACAACATGGTTATGGTTTGTTTAGGTTTAGGGATAAAAACTATTTGGTTAGGAAAGAGAAAACGCAAAAATAAACATAGCATGAAACAGGACATGAACCCTGGTCTACACAAACCATCTCCTACTAGGGTTTCGCTAAGGTCACCTGGCCCATGTCAAAACATTTCACATTGAGGCTATAGGGGTACCCCGACGTTGAAAACATACGCCAAGGCTCATGACTAAATATCAGTATGTGCCGACTTAGGAGTGAGAACGGGCTCAATAATAATGAAGTAAAAGCACGATGAAGCTGGGATTTTATGTAGTTGTGTCACTGTCAAAAAATCTCGAACATAGTGTAACAATTTCACACATCTCTTCTATAAATGTTTCCATCCAGTGGTTTTTATTTGCGTTTTCATAAAAAACATAAAAAGTGCAGAAAATTTGAAACAGTTTTGTTCAACCTTTTTACATCTTCCCATTTCATGGAACTCTAAGCTAGGGTTAGGGTTATAACAGAAATGTAAGGCCAAAATGTATGTATTAGACTTCATTTGAAAGAGAACATCTTCAAGTTTTTATGTTTAATGTGGCTGAAACACAGCCTAAACTACATCAGTTTAAACATGTCTCAAATGAAACACCTGGTGGATGTTAAGAGGTTAAAAAGAGTGCTGTAGTTGCCCTAAGCAGCTGGGCACTGTCATAGTTTTAGGAAATCACTCCTTTCTCAAACAGAAGGAAATAGTGCTTTTGTTTGGGACTAGTGGTAGACTAATCCACAGTTAATTCCTAGTGAGCAGCAGAATGGTGTATGTGATTCAAGTAAACTACAATGTGTACGTGTGTTCATGTTACTGAAGGAAAATGACTCATCACTGATGTGTTTTTAATAGATTTTGGACAACAATTGAGCTGTATTGCACAGAGAAAGACCATATACCAGACTTCAGAGTGACTTTACTTGCTCAGTTAATTCTTGGTTTGGCTTTGCACATAGGATTTATTGACAATAAGAAACATAAAAGTATTGCCAGAGTTGCCCTCGTGGGATGTTGCAGTATGTCAACAATTACAGTAGCAAGAGCTTTTGCAGTAATAGAAAATAGCCATAGTAGTAATAGTTGTAGTGCTTTGCTGGTGATGAAAGTAGTATAGCATATCATCATAGTAGCAGTTTTAACAGAATCTAAAGGTGCAGTGAGGTACGATGTAATAATAATAATAATCTTTATTTATAGAGCACTTTTCAAAATCATAAAATCATCATGTTTTAAAAGAAAGCAGATTAAAACAATATTTGGTCTATAAAACCCAATAAAAGGAGATAAAAGATAGCTGAAGGAAATGAAAACAAGTAAAATCAGGAAAGGCCCTTGCAGAGAGAATCGGCATGAAGAGCCTTAAAGGTAACCAATAAAATCTGTTTCAAAATATGACTTTATCCTAGAGTTTTTTCATCAAAAACAATGAGCTCAAAGAGGTCTCCCCCGCTCCACCAAGCATTAAAATACTCCACGGAATAGAGGGGAACTTTGAATCATGGGATAATTCTCGGGGGATTGTCAATACAAGCAATCCCTTTGACATCACACATTGACATTTGACTGATTGTTTATACAAAAAAAAATTGATTCATGCAGCTCTAACCGCACTAATGGATTATTGACTACATTTTTCTAGTGACTTGCCCAACACTGATTACGTCTGTTGACACTACTACTACTACTACTCTACTACAATGTCAAAATGTTAATACAATGAATTGAAAACGGTGGCCATTGTTGTTTCTGCAATAACATCACTGTTAAAGGTGCATTGTGTAGGATTTAGTGGCCTGTATTGGTGAGGTTTCAGATAGAAACCAACTGAATATTGGGTTGGAGAACCTACAGTGAATGCTAAAAACACAATAGGTCGTAGCTTGCCTGTTTTTGGATACTGTAGAGACATAGTAATGCAACAAGGAAGAGGACCACAGGTATATTAAAAGAACTGGATATGACACCATCATTCAGTGAAAAGTAAGTCTACATGCACAGCTAGCTTAGTCCATAGTGCATTGAGCTGCATAACTGCCAGAAACTTTTGCACCTTACACACCAATGAGCTTTTCATTCAAAAGCATAGGTGCCATTTTGGCAACGGAGAAGAGGACCCACTCCTTTTGTAAACATAAACAGCTAATTTTCAGGTGTTCATACACTAATGAAAACAGAATTTTGATTAATATATTCCATTTCTATATTAAATCCACTTAAACCTCCTGTACACTACATGCCCTGCACCAACTAGCAAACAAACAGAGCCAGATATATTTCTCAGAAGTTGGTCGAAAATCAAAACAGCTGGTTCCTAGACACCGAACTTCAAATAAATGCTAATGTTGGCTAAAACAAATTTATCACCATTACATGGGCCCAATATGTCAAATGTGTGATTTCTAGCCAGTGGAAACCATGGAAGCTGAAGTGTCAAAACTGCTTGAATGGCGGCTTGAGGCTGGTTTGAAAAACCCCATAGACCCCATGTTAAAGCCCACAACTTTATAGCACAAAAAAAAACATTTTTACAGCCTGGTACAAAAAACTGTTTTGGTGGTGTTTTGCTAATTTCCCCTAATTTCTTGAAGAGACAGGTGCATTGTCTTCTGTGTGGGCTTTGATCAACAGTTAGCTTGGCTGCACATTGAATAAATCTTATTTTTTCCTGACAGACAGTTCTAGTTGTGGCTGAGAAGTTACACTGACACTGACATTCACTGTCATGAAGTTTACCATTACTTAATTACAATACACAGCCTGTTGTTAGCATTAAATTGTATTACATTATATGATCTGTCAGCTAGCTTGCTATTTAGGCCAGCTAGTGCTAATTGTGAGTTTATACATTACACAAAATTGATATTACTGTTATGAAACATAACTGTATGTGTTAACATTTATCAAGAAGCTGTGGCATTTAACAGTATTGGTCGGTGTGGTGTGTGTTTTCAGTAAGTTAGCATTAGCTTGGAGAGTTTCACCCTCACTCTTCCCAAATTTCACCCTTTTATCTAAACATGGACAAAACCAAGATAGCGATGGTCAAAATGCCAAAGTCGAGGCTACAAAACAAATCAAACCAATGGCTTTGTCCACTATTTATATACAGTCTATGTTTGTAGGTTATTGTGCTGATAACAGTAGAACAGCACTGAGCATAATAGCAATGGTAGCAGATTGTGGTTGAGGACTCATTTAGTCCGAACCTTACACTTGCTTTATCCAGTCAAAAGCTGGAGTTCATGGTTTTGTGGTTCCTTTATAGTTTGCCATGTTTGTTATATTATATATATATATATATATATATATATATATATGTGTGTGTGTGTGTGTGTGTGTGTGTGTGTTTTGAGGGCAACAGTAGTTCAGATAAAGGTGCTAAATGCACTTTTATTGTGTTTTTATGTTTATATAAATTCTGTGGTGTAAAATAAAAGCTGTGAAAATATGAACTTGCTCAGTGCTGTCAGTCCTCTAGTGTCCCCACCACAAGTTGACCTCCTGACAAAACCAGCCAATTAGAAAATCCTTTGCTTGTGATGTAGTAAGTAAGAACCATATCCATAACCAATCTTATTCAAGGTATTTTTAAAAATTTGTCAACATCATTACAGACGTCTTTAATATGCACATATACATGGTATAATTACAACTTTCAGTGTTTAGATATGGGACCTTTAAAGCATCCTATGTGCATTCATGGACTCTCAAGAGAGGAGAGCATGATATTAAACTGACCAATCAGATGATCAATACAGCCTTGTGGAGCCCTCCAGCTCCGACCAATAGCAGAGCAGTCTGCCCAGTGTTAATTGGCACTGGCACATCTCAGCTCTCCTCTTGTCTCAGTGTGTCTAGCTAATTCAGCCTCTCGTTAACAACGCTTATACAGCCAATTACCATAAATCCCTGTTAGCCGCGGCAATTAACAGTAACGAGGCAGCGCTGCATGTGTTTCTACTGTTGTAATTAAGCCAGTGTGTTGTTAATTAGCAAAATGTGAGTGGGAGGTTTTATGCTCGTTAGTATGGCCATTTCATTCAATTAGCACCATCATTAACGAGGTGTCTCTGTTCTAACAAAGTTAATGCAGGGAGGAGGCGGCGACTGGGCGATTAGCCTAGACAAACATGATGAGGAGCATGGCACTGAGCCCAGGAAGGATATATGGAGGGAGTGTGTGTGTGTGTGTGTGTGTGTGTGTGTGTGTGTGTGTACATACTGGCATGTGCTGCAGATGGTGTTGCAGCTCAACACAATGATATCGCACTGAAAAGGAAAAAAAAAAACTGTAACACCTGACATGAGTTTTCACGCAGACAGGAGATGCACAACATTGGAAACAACTTCTGTCATGTAACTGCATATTTTAAAAAAAGAATCATCAAAGGTAAAATAATTGACTATAAACTGTATTCTGATGTCTAAAACCTGTGAGCAAAAGTGGAGAAGATTTTAAAATGGTTACAAAAAAATGACTTCATATGTGAGTACTGTAGTTTTACGAATGTCTCTGTAGGCACTGCAGGAACTTTGTACTGCAAATACAAGTGTACCGACACACTTCAAGTGTAAGTGATAAAGCAAAAGGCAGGGTGTTATCACTACTTAGTTTGGTCTGGACCTTCTGACTTTTGATTTGATTCAAATCAAATTTGCAGGTGTGAAACTTCCTCCAGACCATGGTGAGGATCAAACAGCTGAACCATGGTTCAGGTCATCTACAGTGTGAAAACATTCAAAAACCTTTTGGATAGTTTGATCCTTCAGACCAATCTCAGGAAGATGCTCATGGCCACCATTGTCAAAAGACAGAAGAAGGAGTGAATTAACAACATGCCCACATCAGACACACGGTGAGGGTTTTATTCTCATCTGTCCACACATGTACACACACATTTAATTACATTTAGCCTTTATTCAGTGTTTCAGGTGTTTCTGTGTTTTTGTTTGTTTTTATTAATGCAAATTGAAAATGCAAATAAAAACAGCTGCATGGAAACACACCTACTGTGACGACATTAAGAATATTCTCAAAGAAGCTACAGATGAGCTAAAGAAAAGATTTGGAAATTGTTTCCCAAACTCTCATTACTAGTCAGTTAAATGTAAAATCAGTAAAGGCTGATCTAAAACATTTTTTTTTTTTAAAGTTGCTACTCTGGAAAAGTGAAATAATGGAAATTAAAGACTTTATGTGAACCTGATTAATGATGAGTGTTCAGACAACGGGAAAAATATATTGATGATGCTTTATGTCATTTTATTCATTTTCATTCATGTCCATTACCATGTATTAATTTTCAATTTGTGCATTAAATAATGGAAACACCAGCAGTTAAAAAAGGCAAATGCAAATAAGTGCAATGGAAACAGATTTAGCAAACGATTGTGTGTGTGTGTGTGTGTGTGTGTATGTGGACCAATAAGGAGACTGGAACATTCACAAGATACAAACATAAATTACATTTAAATGGTAATGAAACGCCACCATGTATGAAGAGCTGCAGAAACAAATGTTAGGCAAACGTTTTGACAAACTGTGGAGAGTTTGAAACAATGTTATATGATGCAGAGCAGGGGTTTGTTTCCGTTCAAGTGCAAAACACTGTCAGGTTTTTGTCAAAATGCTTCTGTCTATCAGCTCCTCAATCAGCAGCTCAGGCAGTCTGTTATTGTATGAAATACTACAGAAAAACTTTTAAACCATGATTAAGTACCAACTTTTAATATTTGCATAACAGTAGTGAGTGAATGAATGAATTGCACTTAGTTAAAACATGCGATACATTTGTATTCAGGCCTTGTTCAGACATCCATTATTTGTTCTGTCATAATGAATGAAGGACTGAATGTATCCAGATTGATTTTTCAGTCTGGACAGCATGAAACCACATGAAATCAGATTTTTGCAAATTCGATCCAAACCACATTTGCATCTACAGATGCCTCTGAGTCCAGATGCTCCAACTGGATTCCAAATTGTCTTGTGCATCACTTGTAACATGACAGACAATGACAACACTGAGTCCAGACAGACAGAAGTGCTGAGCAGAGCTATGCAGATACTGACACCGATACAGCAAGCCATGCAGATCGCTCGGTTATGTCTGGACACACAAATCTGATCTATTCACTTGCAAATAAAAGGGTGGACAGTCAACAAACAAAAAAAACAAACACATTTGCCTGTGGTCTGAACATAGCCTTAGACATGACAAAAGTCTAAATGAGAAGATGAATAATGGCTGAAAGCTGCTCAGTTCAAATGTAGTTGAATTTAATTCATTTTAACTGTTATAAGTGTCAAAGAAAAAATGTTTGTGGGGAAAAAAGGCTTGTGAAACATATTTAGTGACTTTGTATCAGTAGCAATAAAACTCTTCTAGTGAAATAAAAATCACAAAGCTTGGCCTGTAGAAAACTCTCATGGACTCATATGCCATCCACAGAATTTTTGTGAAAACAAAGAACACAACTCAGGTTTGAATAAGATTCTCTTTTATTGGTAACATCTGAAACCTCAAAACTAGTACTAGTACTAGAGATACATCTAATGAAATGACTAAAAATCAAACACAGGACACAATAAAACCCAGGGCTGCGACAGACGACTAAACATTGTCTCTGAAATGAAATCTCAGCGCTTATTCGACTATCTGAATCTTTTCCCCACACTGAATTATAATGGAGACAGATCATTTACTCTTCTATCTTTTTTTATGTTTTCAGCGCTCACTCACCCATTTAGTTGAAACACATGAAAGGAACGCTGCACCTCCTGTGGTGCATAACACACTGGAGTGATTAACTTTAAATGGGAAATGGTATGACATTACAGAGATTACTGGGAATTATGACATGACAAAGCCGGGAAGAATGGTGCAGCAGTGACTGCAAACAACACTTCTGTGCCTTTTATAAAACCACAAGTGTCTGAGGCTGAAGTCTTTACAATAAGAATTTAACTTCCTCAGAACCACTGATCTGGTGCAGATCCAAGGTATCCAAGGTCTGTGGATATCACGTTTTAATACTAATTAACTATATTCATTTTCATTTAGTGGTGCAGTGGCAACAACCATCTGTATATGTACTGCTGTAGATACTTCTAGTAGGGAGACCAGGGCCCAACAAGCCAGATGTTGGACCAAGAGTCTATGTGGAATAATGTGGGACATGTTACCAATGCTGAGACGTAGACTTTTGTGAAATTTGGGTTGGAATCTGTGTTGTGCTGAGAGCTAGTCTGTTTTTGATGTTAACTGACTGCATTTCTAAGCAAACAGTATCTAAACTTGCACACTGTTGCAGACGAGTCCACATAGACTCGTCTACAGGGTTAGTATTTTTGTGTAAATAACAACCCCAGTCCTTTACATAAAAATCAGTACATCATGACTGTTTATGTATCTAGGCAATGGAGAGTTGTTAGATTAGTAATGGTGTTAGCTAACATCAGCTCCAACACAATCTTCACCTAAGTATATGAACATGCACAAATCCTCCATATAGAAACTTAAAGGTCCCTTTAGTCCTGCATCTATAAGTAATATACTGTGTAAAACATGTTGATCCTTTGTCCCCATGTCCCACATATTGATACAATGTCCCACATTTTGATTTTGAAAGGAATACATGAGCTTGAGCTGATTATAGTCAGGTTTATATCCAGTGTGTCACAGATTTTAACAGAATTTTCATAAAATTGGCAAAGGAAAATGCAAATAATTGCACATTTCCATCCACTATTGTTATGTCCTAAAAACATCCATTTAAACCACCACTGTACAGTAATGTTAGAGGCCTTTTCACATTTCACAAGGAAAATATTGTTGATTTAGTGCGTATTTGATTCAGTTTGTGAATGCTGGCTTTCACGTTAATTCAAAATGAACAAATTATGTGCAATCTGAATTATTACTCAACTCAACTTAATTTTTATTTTCAGCAGCAGGATGAGGTTAAAATACCAAGTGTGACGCAGATCTAAGGAGACAAAATGTACTTGTGTTTTTGATCAACAATATATTGTTGATATAATTTTTGAGGCTTGTCAGAAGGACAGATGAACAGATCCAGGATTCTTTTACTAATTGAATTTTTGTAAATAAATAAAGTTGCATTCAAATAAAATGAATTCAAATCAAGTCCTTCACATGCTGAAGGCCTAACCTGTGACCTGCCGAGTCTATTGTATGTTTATATTTTTAAATTCAGATAGACATTATATATCTAAATGTAAGTCTACGTCCCCACATTGTCCCACATGGTCTTCCACCTTCAACTGCAAATTCATAAGTGGAGGCTGATTAACAGATAAGCTAACAAATGACAATGAGATGCAGTTGTAATATTATAAAACAGGTTTTTATAAAAGTATCTGCATGTTTTAAACAATTATAGAATGTGTAACTATTGCTTATAAATAGTACAGTTGGGCTGAGTCATGCTGCAGTTTTTACATATCATTATTTTTACATTTTGATAAACATTACTGACATATTGAAATGTGTTAGTCATGAATAGTAAAGCAGTGATTTGTGTAAGTCTCTCATTAACCATAATTTATTTTGTACTCACTGCACCTGCAGCGCCCTCTGCTGGCGAAATTAGAGCTGAGCATTTCCTGAGAGTTATTTACAAAGAATGCGGCTTGTGTATTTCTACCTATAGAGCAGTTGAGGCTGAACAGACGGTGTCAGGCTGACCTCACTGAGAAACACAGGGATGGAGTTGTAACAGCACAACAGGCTTCTGCTGCTGTTCATGTGACACAAGATGTACATGCTCTGCTCGGAATGGGCTCACTTCCCTTGGCTTCTTCCTCTCATCTACCCCATCTACCCCATTTCCTCTGGCCAAATGTTTTTTTTTCCCCCCTTCACCGTGGCATCTCTTCGTTCTTCGCCTCTTCTTTCGCTTCCCCTGCTTCTAATTCCCCTCATCCCTCTCTTCCCCCCATCTCTCTCTCTCTCTTTCACTCTTTCTGATAAGAGCCTGTTCTCTTTGACATCTCAGTCTGACTCCATTACAGCTAATAGAGAGAGGCCATCTTGCTGCTCACACACACACACACATACACACACACACACACACACACACACACACACACAGGGGTGCCAAGGGACCCCAGTGGATGATGGGAAAATAAAACATTGTGTGTATATCTACAGGGCAGTTTTGTTCATACGTTGCCTCAGCTGAGCTCTAGCACACATTCTTTGGCCTCATAAACTTGTCTTACTCTGGTTTGAATATGAGAATGAACATAGAGTATATTGGAATGTTCAAATGGAATGTAGTCACTTAAAGCTGCAGGAGCCGAAATCAGGGGGAAAAAACACCAGAATTAAAAAATACACACCTTCCTTCTGCAGCTCTCTCCTCTCTGTCCAAATCAAAAGACTAAATATAAATGCAGATGAACCTGGCGTGGCTTCATGGTGTTCTGGAAGTGAAAAAGTGAAACCACTTTTCCAAGCTTCTGTCTCGGTCGTGTCTGACAGAATCTGATCAGCAATCTGTAATTACTGCTGTCACGTATTTAACCCCCTACCTGTCTGAAAACACCTGTGATTAGACAAAGTCTGCGTCACAGGGTAGATTTTCTACAGCCTGAAAACACAGACAAAGTGTAGATGTAGAAGTCTGGTGTCCCCTCAGACCACTTGAACAATATACTACAATATACTGAAAGGTAATTATAGTAATTTAGTAATTTTATAGTAATTTTTGCCCATTGATGGTAAAAAAAGGCAATCAAGCACTTGTCTCTATGGCCCTGTTCAGACCTGGCATTAACTTCCATCGTGGTAAATCCGATCACATGTATTCAGCTCTAAAGCAAGGTCTGAACACACTCATGATGCATTTAAGGACACATGTGTCCACATTCTCTCATCAGTCTGAACAGGAATGTGGGGTGGATTGAAGGACTGAATACTCACCTGATGTGCTCTGTAACCGCATCACATTAAAGTGTGTTAAAGACGTTTATTATGAGTTCTTAATATATATGGTTGTGCCTGAGCTCACCTGAACGACACTCCGCCTTTGCCACTTTTTTTGCCACTTTTTTGTCCGTGAGGGAACCAAACTTGTCATATTGATATTTAAGATGTATCGATTGATTAGGCTATTCTTTATTTACATATAGAACAGGGAAGTCAGGTTTGATCAGAAGTGATCACTGGAGACACATCTGGGGATACTTTCTGACGACAGGATTAAGGAAAAGTAAGAGTGGATATCAGTGTTTTTGCTTCATATGTCTTAGGTGCTGCACCCAAGCCATTTTGGGCACCAAATGAATGTAAAATAAGGGTAATAGGTCCATATTACTCATCACATTGTTGTAAACAGTGTGTGTTCTTGCAGAGACATTAGAGTAGATTGCCACCGTGTTGCACCATGTTTCTACAGTAGCCCAGCTCGGACAAACTAAACACTGGCTCAAGTAAGGGCATTTCACCACTGTAGCTTCTCCTAACTGCTTGAAAATGTACATTATAGGGGTACCATGGGTGTTGAAAATAGACGCCACAGGCTCATAACCAAGTGGCAGAATGCAATGAATTGGTGGTGAGAACGGCCTCCTATGTCATTGTTTCTACAGCTCTCCATTATTGTCCACCCACATTAAAAACACAACTCCCAAGTTTCGAAAGTAAAACAGGGACAGCTGCTTTTCCAAAACTCTCCATTTTCAGGAGGTTAAAACGCCAGAGTAGTGTGGACGCTAGGTGTAAACGCAGCAACAGTTATGCGTTTTAAAATGCAAAACGTTATTAGTGTGGACAGGGCCATAGTGTGTGACAATAGGAAACATGACCAGTGAGAGAATGTGTTACATCCTAAGTTGAATTCCTTCAAGATATATAGGTTACACACACACACAGTAATGTGACCAATGCCCCCCTTCAGTGTCTGCAATGACAGGGTGATTACAAATGGAGAAGGGGGGCTAGAGTGGTCAAATGGTTCAACAATAGAGTGTGTGTGTTTGTGTTGTATGTTTCACACAATGTTTCAATGTGTGTGTTTCACCCAGTGTGAGTGTGTGTGTGAGTGTGTTGTGGTGTGTATCAGTGTATTGGCTGCTGATAAATGGCTGCCTCTTTAGGGAACTTATCTCTTTAAGTGTTACCGCGGTGAGGGATGACATCATTTGGATCCCCCGGCTAACTGGCTGCCATGACGACACCTCACCAACCTATCCATTTACCAGATGGCCCGATAGTGTCTACGCACACACACACACACACACACACACAGGTAATAGGAGGCCATGTGGAAATTACAGCCAGAGACTGTGGCAGCTCCTAGCACTGATACACACACTGCTGAGATAGGGATGTACACATACACACATATACACACTCACACCCTCTGATAACATACACCCAGTCGAAGATGTCTTACAAATACACACACAAGCACACACACACTAAAGAGCACAGCCCCACCCCCTTTCCCCTCGTCTTATCACAGCTTAACAGAGAAAAAAAGCATCGAGGAGGAAAAATTAAGTATTGATCAAATTAGCAGTTTTTTAAAGTGTCCCTCGTGGATGTCTGTGTGTGTGTGTAGAAAGAGGAGGTGGTTGTGGGCGGGTGGGGAGGAGTTGAGGGTTCGAGGGATTTAATGAACCCATCACATGGCAAACATAATGGAAAGGCCAAAGAAAGCTTGACCTGCAATAAATGCAAACCCACACAAGAGGGATGCATTAACATACCCGGCGCTATTCAAAACAAGAGACGCTGGGTGAATGCAAAGCCAATCACAATGGATGCTGTGTACGTTACACAAAAATCAGAGCAGCACAAACACAGGATATTCAGAGGTGTGTTTAGGTACAGGATGGTGAGCTTTTTCCTTTCGCGGTGGAGGTCTTCCTGTCTCTGCTGGCTGTGTGATGGTGCTATTGATGGTGGTAGGGTCGATAAGTCTTCATTTGGCTGCTAATTGGCCCTGTCTGCATGAGAACTGCACAGGAATACTGACCACTGAAGGCTCGCACACCATGCAGTTATTACGAGGGTTTAACCCTTACTTACTGTTCATCTTCTACACCTTCACCATATGGCCCAGGTCAATTTAGACCCGGATCAAGAATCTGCTCTAAAAAAGTGTCTATAAATCACCTCTCTGACAGTAAGAAAAAGGAGATTGGTCCTTAATGTTTCAGAGAGCAGGGAGAGTGTATTTTTGTACACCACTTGTTTCTGGAGAAAATACATCATCTAGTGGACAAAAGAAAACCTAATTTGTATCACCTTTACAAAGTGAACAGTTTTTCAGTATATATATTTTTGCACATTTTGGGTTACATTTGGAAAAGTCATCAAATTTTGGGCTGAAAATTTTTCTGCTGTCAAATCGGGTAAAATGTTTCCCGATTAGTATGTAAGGGTTAAAAAAACCTGAAAAGTGAACCAAACTACCACTAGCCTAGCTTATCAAAATAAAAAAAAAAAACAGCTAGCTTACTGTCTCCAAGGTGAAAAAGTACATCTACCAATAACAAATTACAATGCTGTTTATTAGCAAACTTCTGCTGTTGAGGACTTCTCTCTCTAAAGTCAAGGATGAGCTCTTATAACTTAAAGGTTCTATTTGTAATTTTGAAATAAAAAAAAAAATGAACTCCCATCAACAGAGGGGGCAGCATTTTACCAGAAAGTTGTGCTGTTAGTCAGGCCTGAATCATCATGTCCCAGACCCCTGGTCACAAATGTTTGATTTTTGGTCAGGTATTTTTTCTTTTTTAATATATATAAGACATAGAGGCCATATATGGAATAGTTCAAATTCAATATGGAGAACACTGTACCTCATTGGAAAATGAAAGTAACCATTGAAAGTAACGACTTGACTTAAATCTTGTGGATTTGTCTGCTCTGCAGCATATTGAACTGATGTCTGTATTGAATATTAATTTTTTTTAAATATGGCTTATTGTTTATGGGGTTTAGGCCATGTTTTCATTACCATTTGTTTGTAGGTTGTCGGCAGGATTTTACAAAAACTATTGCATCATTTTTTTATGAAACCACAGGGCATAGGTCAAGGAAGAACAACTTACATGTAGGGGTGTATTCAGAAAATGGGCGTATCCTGGATTTTTTTTTTTACTTTTTCTAACATTGTGCAACCCCTTAGTGGAGGTATGTGCTTTGACAAGCTTTTATTTACCTACATTATGCAGAGGCCAAAAATAGTGTCTCATTTTCTAGTCATATTTCTAGGTCACCCGAACCACCTCAACTGGCTCCTCTGGATGTGGAGGAGCAGCATATTACCGGAACTCCTAATTTTATCTCTAAACCCATTTCCACAGTCTGTATCCATGTTCTCATTCTTTCAGTCACTATTCACAGCCTGTGACCAGAGGTGAGGGTAAGAACGTAGAAAGGACATCTGGGAGGAGATCAGGGTGGAACTGGATAAGCGGGTGCGGTGGATGGCTGGATGTATTTTGAGGTCACTCCAAGTCTTTTTTTGGTTTGCACCTTAAACAAGCTACCAAAATCTGCCATCTCATCACATACCATCAAACCTTGTATCGTCATGTCTGTGATTGTCTTGCAATGGCATTTTATTTGTGGACCTCTGAAAGGCCTAACAACACACATGACTTCATTTTATTGAAAAAGAAAAAAATCCTAGGCGGTCTCATAATATTCCCTCATTCCTTTCTGGGAGGCGGGTGACATCCCATTCCATTAAAGGGAGTTGTTCACATTCATTGTTACTGATAGGACCTCTCTACAATATCACTGTGAGAATTAGTCATTCCTAAAAGAAGCGGTTTGGCCCTTTAGTGCTCTCTGGACTAAACTAATAGTTGATATCAGTGACAGAATAAGTCAAACAAATGCTGCCGGTAATGATGAGCTATATGTTCATATTGCTCTATAGACCTCATACTGAATATTCAGACTGGAAACAATACAAACACACTCTGACCTCACTGACCTCACATACAAACCATAGCGCACACACACACACACACACACACACACACACACACACACACACACACACACAGTCTCTCTTACACACACACACACTCACTAGGGGAAACTTATTAGGTTATTATCTTTCCGCCCCATAAAATAGGAATAACTTAAAGTGCCGCCACAATTAATAACCCAACTATAAATCTGAATATTCCCCATGAATATTATTCTATATTACTCACACACACACAGCGATCAGAAGCGTGTATGGGAGCAGGGAGAATGATAAAGCCATCAGAGAACGTTCTGGATGAAGTGAGCCAAACATGAATGTGTGTATCAGAGCATGTGAGTAAGTGTGTGTGTGTGTGTGTGTGTGTGTGTGTGTGTGTGTGTGTCTCATCAGAGTGTGTTCTGCCTGGTAGCTTTATGC
>JAPQRN010000002.1:1512263-1524496 GCA_037367275.1 Coranthus polyacanthus
AATGTCCAACACCCAGCCCTGGAGTCAGCCTGACAACAAGGGGTTAACTGTAGTTGTACAACATGCACTCTGCTTGTGTGTGAGCGAGCATTAAGACATCGTATTTGTGCCAAAACAACCACTAACCTACCAACTGGGAACAAAAATCTGGCTCCCACTTTGTTTTTGTTTAGAGTCGGGTTTAGTTCAGATCTAGGTTAATCCCGGGCTCCGTCGTCGTGTTCAGACATGTACAAGTTTACGTTTGGGGTTGAGGGAAAAGCTGCAAGTCACACCCGTGTCCTCACTTATAATTAGCACAGATCTGTTTATGTGTGCGCACATACATGGGGAACAAGATATCTGCCGAACAATAGCCCTCAGTGGAATTTAACATACATTTGACTGCATGTACGTTCACTGTATTCATGATCTGTGTCAGCTTCATTTCTCAAACTAAGTAAATCTGTAGTAAAATAATCCTCTTTTGTGATGTTTCTTCAGGACTAGTTTCCAGTTTTGCGTCCTGCTCGTGTCTGAACAGCAGCTACTGAAGTATTTCCTTCTGATCCCCATAGGGCCGAGTGCCACATTTGCATAAGTTTTTATAGTTATGAAACCTGGAATGTGGGTGACCTTGATAGTACTGCATGGTTTTGTAAGGCAGCACTTTTTTCAGAACATGTTTTATAATTTGGAGAGTGATCCATTTAAAACATATATTCCTTTCTTAAGTAACTTGAAAGGTCAAACCCACAGTAAAATTCTGCTTTTTTTTGTCATTTAAAGGAACATTCTTGTTTTCTTGTCAGTAGCGTCCGTGCGTTTTGTTTATTCCAAGTTGTGCAGTAGGTTATGAAACAGCCTGTCCGTTGTGAGTCTGACTGAGTGGATAAACCAGTGTTTCAGCTGCAACAATCAGTCAAACCATCAGCTCAGTCTTTCAACAGTTTGGTGAAAACGCATCAACTGCTCAGTTATGTTCTCAAATAGATGGTTTGTAGTTTGTTCTGTAAAAATGTTGTATAACTTTCCCACCTTGTTTTCTTGAACCAACAGTTTAGTTAAAGGTCTGGAGTTTTTAAACGATATAAAATTGAACAAATCAGGAAAAAACACAAGCTTGAAAATGATGAAAAGTAATGAATTATAAAAATTAAGTTATCAATGTCTATTCTATTTACAGCTGTGGAAATTACTCAATTAATCAATAGCTTGTCAACTTATATTAATCATTTCTATTTTTATTCTTTAATTCCAGCTTATTAAACTGGAATGTTTTCCAATTTGTAAAAAACATTTGGTTGTGGACGACGTCATGTTTGACTTTATGAAACACTGATATTGTTCATTATTTTCTGATGTTTTTTAGTTTATTAGTAATGAAGGAGACCCACATTTGGAACCGATGTAC
The DNA here is from genome assembly GCA_037367275.1 of Coranthus polyacanthus. Taxonomy (NCBI): domain Eukaryota; kingdom Metazoa; phylum Chordata; class Actinopteri; order Kurtiformes; family Apogonidae; genus Coranthus; species Coranthus polyacanthus. The sequence goes on from JAPQRN010000002.1 coordinate 1,513,657, forward strand.
ACATACCTCGAACACAGAACATGGTTGAAGTGTCTTTGAATCAGACAAGTGTTGAGACGTGCTGTGAAGGAGACGTTGTTGGAGAAGGTCTTCTGTTCTATTCTGAGAATCTCATGTGTGTGTCGTCGTCCTCAGCGCCCACGGACCACATACTGTTCAGCAACCGCTCCCAGATCCACTCCAGCCTGAGGCACTACGAGAAGGCTCTGAGAGACGCAGAGACGTCCTGCAGACTTATGCCTCTCTGGTCCAAGGTAGGACACGCTCACACAACACAGTCCAACTCCACGGCTTCCTGCGTGTTAGGTTTGCATATGACGTCACACGTGTCCTCCGTGTCCTCCGTGCTCACAGGGTCACGTTCGTAAAGCCCAGGCCCTGGTGTCTCTGGGCCGGACCGAGGAGGCTCTGAGGGAGTACCTGGTGTGTCTGTCCATAGAGCCCGACTGCAGACTGGCCAAGACCGAAGCCCACAAGGTCAACATTACAGCCTCACTGTGACCCAAAGCAAACACGTACATTCTTTATACTTAACATTTTGAACGAGTAGATTTGTACTGACACGGTTATCTCTGTAAGTAACTAACAAACAAGTACAATCAGACAGTAACTTAACTTATAATTTAGTATGTTTCTTAAAAGTGCACTGTTTTTAGATTTTTAGTTATATGATCCTTTTCCAAAGTGCATTAATGTCATTGTTATTTAAAAGTTTAACTGAAGTGATATTGTTAAAACATGAGCTCTTTGCACATTATGGCTGCAACTGTTGATTAATGAGTTGATTTGTGGTTGAATCGACGAGTTGTTGAACCATGTTGATCAGAGATGACGTTCGTAGTTAATGTCACAGAGGAGTGAAACAACAAAACATATTCAACTTCTACTTCTATGTCACTTCTCTCCCGTCTTTCACTCGTATCTTGTATATAAAATACTAAATGTTAAAATTCACTGACAGTATATTTCAAGTGAATTTGTTTTGTTTATCAGAATACTTTGGCAATGCACTAAAATACTTTTGCAAAGTTGCACTTTTGAAGTATATTTTAACACTAGTGTGCTGTTTTGGTGGATGAAAAGAACACAAAATACAGTGAAAACATGCGTTGAATGCATTAAAGAATGTAGCTTTAGGTATTTTATGTATGTGTCAGGTGGTTTCAATTCAGTACAGTGTCAACATAAGCATTCATTCAATATTTCCATTTCTCACACCGGTTCTAAACTCTTTATGTAACATAATACATGGCCTTCTCATTACAAATACATGGCATGTGATAAAAGAATTGAGAATAATGACCGGTGTCTTTCTTCTCTCAGCTCCTCAGTGACCTCCTGGCTCCAGTAACAGATCAGGTCCCTGAACACATCTCAGACTACACCAACATACTGTCTTCCAGAGTGCACATCAAAAGCACCATCGCTGCAGCCCCGCAGGTAACTGATACTTCACCTCTGGTCACGAGCGCAGTCTAAAAAAAGCCCCGAGGGCACCAGTTCCTTTTTTATTCCAATCCCATAATTCTACTCTCCTTTTGTCCTTTTTCTCCCAGAGCTTCAACCTTGCCCGGTTGTCATCAGAGCCCAGTGTTTTCACCGTTTCACCTTCACCTGAGAGGTTGGAGGGCAGAGAGGTCGAAGGTCAGGCCAAGGTGGAGGCCAGATTGGAACAATGCTTCCTCCTCAAACGGAAACGAAGAAGCTCTGAGATGCACGTGGATCAGGGAGGACAGGAGAGGAGTGGCGACCACAAGAGATCCAGACCTGGTGAGCTTTGAGACGCGTCTCCAGCACAAACGTATGCTCTCACTGTAGCAGCAGCATTTATGTCTCATTTCTGCTACGTAATGTGTTTAGGAGCAACGGAGGCGACGGACTGTTTGAGCTCCGCAGTGGGCGACATCTTAGACCCGGCGGATATGGAATGTTCACTTTGTATGAGGTGAGACTTGTTTCATTTTTAATTTACGATACGTGTAGGCATTGTTACATGTAAACAGAATGTAAACCATACCACATATGTAGGACTCGTAGATAATTGGCTTCTGATAATGATGCTGTAGGTTTCATTTCTGATCAGGTTTCCTGGCCCCAAACACTTTAGCGATAAGTTCTCCTCTGCCAGTAGCTTTTCATACATTTTTGAGAGTGACGTAATCACAAGATGGGCTCAGAGTTAAGACAGACCTTTTATTAAAGACCTTTTCCTCTGTACAGACTGTTCTACGAGCCAGTGACGACGCCATGCGGTCACACTTTTTGTCTTCAGTGTTTGGAGAGATGTCTGGACCACAATCCAAAGTGTCCACTCTGTAAAGAAGAGCTCTCTGAGGTACGAGACGTAACGACGTCCTACTGTGTGTTTGATCCACGGGACCAGATGCAGTGTGTTTCTAACATAGTCCTCGTCCGTGTCTTTCTGCAGTACCTTGTCCAGAGGCAGTACTGTAAGACGGTATTAATGGAGAACCTGATCTCTACGTATCTACCCTCTGAGCTCATGGAAAGACAGAAAATCCACCAGGAGGAGATGGCTGAGCTCTCCAAGTAAGACCGCTTCTGTTCTCCAGTGTCTTATTATCAAGTTTATCTTCTGTTTTCTGCTGCAGTCTCTACAAATCTGATCTCGTCATGTGAATATCTGCTACTGTTGTTTGACCTACTGGCCTAAAGTAGATTAGGCACATGCTTGTGTAAGAGACACACCGACCTCATAGAGTACGTCATATCAGGCATCCAGTTTCACTTTCCTGCAGCTTGGGTTCTCAATGAACACTTAACCTTCACCTGTTTCATGGAACTTATCTGGCCTAGGGTTAGGGTTTTAACAGGACGAGTGAGGCCACAGTTCATTAGACTTAGAACATCTTCTAGTTTCTGCGTTTAGTATGTGGAAAAAACACAACCTAAGCTACACCAGTTTAAACATGGTTCAAATGAAACCCTAACCCTTAAATGGGTCACCGGTGACATGGTGGATGTTACGAGGCTTTTAACCTTCTAACGTCCACCCTTTCTTCACTGAACATTGATAGAACTTCAGGGTTACAGTAGAAGTGTGAGGCCAAAATGCTTGTATTGGACTTAATCTGAAAGGAAGCATCTTCTAGTTTCTGTGTTTAACATGTGGACAAAACAACTTAAACGGCATCAGTTCAAACATAGCTCTAATGTAACCCTAACCCTGAAATGGTTTGGTCCAGTTAAGAAGTTAAAGAGGAACAGAAGGGATTTTGTGTCTTTGGTTTTTATCCTTAAATTTAACACAGGAAGGTTGATTATTTTGTATTTACCAGTATTTATTCTTGTGTCTCCTCAGTCTCAACAAGAATGTGCCTATATTCGTGTGCACCATGGCCTTCCCCACTGTGCCGTGTCCTCTCCATATCTTCGAGCCCTGCTACAGGTTGATGATTCGCCGATGCATGGAGACGGGAACCAACTGCTTTGGCATGTGTCTGGGAGATGATATGAAAGGGTCAGTGCTATCTGTGTCTTGTATCAAAGACTGCCCAAAGACTTATAGCTTGTTTCCAGTAAATGAAATATTACTCCCCCTCCCCCTGCATCTAGGTTTGCAGACTACGGGTGTCTGTTAGAGATCCGCGACGTGAAGTTCTTCTCTGACGGACGCTCTGTCGTGGACACCATTGGCAGGAGGAGGTTTAAAGTCATCCAGCACAGTGAGAGGGATGGATACAATACAGCTGATATAGAATACCTGGAGGATGTCAAGGTATGAAGCAGGGATGGGTGAAAAAAAATCGTATCTCGATATATTTTACCATCATCTTACACCGATGTTCTGCTGATATACTCGTGCCTCAGCTTATAAGTGTGTATTTTTGTGTAGGTGGAGGGTGTGGCAGAGCGTGAGCTGCAGTCTCTACATGATGCAGTCTATGACCAGGCCCTGGTTTGGGTCAACTCCCTGAAGACTGAGCAGAAGGAACGCATTGAAGGACACTTTGGACCCATGCCCGATAAAGACTCCGAGCTTCAGGTACAAAAAAGAAACCTTTACTTGTACATCTTCAAACAGTGTCTCGTGATTCTGCAAAAGTTGTTCTGTTTCTCTGGGTCTTTTCACACCTGAAATCTGAACCAAACCAAGGTCCGAATCGGAGTTCATCATCATCTACGTCTGCTGCATATGGCTCTACTGCACCTGATGTTGTCAGTTCAGTGGGTTTTCAGTTGGAATGGTGAACAATGACTGACAACAAATAAAATAAAAGTACAAATAAATTGAAATACTCAAATCCAGTTTGAATTTGCCAAAGGAATGACCTGGATGAACACCAACGGTTCTGCTGTTTGGTTTCAATCCTGCAGTTCTGGATCAAACTGAAAAACAGTTTGAAAAGACCAAATGACTTGTGTGTGAAAATGCTCTAAAACCTTCTCACCCAGAGTCTTCTTTCTTTCTGCCTTCTTCCAGGCCTGTCCTAACGGGCCGTCGTGGTGTTGGTGGTTACTCGCCGTTCTCCCGTTAGAAGGCCGAGCCCAGCTGCCGTTCCTGGCCCTCACGTCTCTGAAGGATCGGCTGAGCGGCATCCGCAAGGTGCTGCTCTTCATGGCCCAGAGCAGACTCCGGTGACAACGTGTCACCAGGAATCCACCTTGTTGAAAAATGCAGTAAACTCCCCCCTCACACCCTCCACACCGAGCAGCGGTTGACTTGTTGTTTGGTCGTACACACACCTTCCCAGCGCTGGACTCCACCTACACGTCCACAGACACCACAGATCTGAACGACACATCTGAACGACTAGCGATTTAAAAGAATCTCCTCACATCAAACAGCAATTAACTGTGCAGAACATTTCATTCAGCTTCAACTAGGACTGAGGCTACATTCAGACAGGACGAAAAGCTAAAGTTCTTCTTCTTCTTCCTCTTCTTCTTCTTCTTCTTCTATACTTCTATGGTTGTAGCTCTTCCTGGTTTAATCCTTGTGACTACAGACCAAAAACATGGATTGGGCTGGTGTGATAGTCTGTCTGAATTTAGCTTCAGAGCTTAACAAACATCCGCATCCCCCACAATAGTCTTCAAGTGTACATATAATTCTGCAAGAGACCAAACTATGAATCTGCCTTTTTGTGTCAATGCACTTACGATAGTTAAGTCAATAATAATTAAAGCTGAGCAAATACAACTGACTCTAGAGACGTATTTACCGTCTGAAAAACGTCTACATGTAAATGTCCATTAGATGAGGATGGAGATGATAAGTGTAGACATTCACAGGTAACTCAGTGTTTACTTACAGTCTTCCTTTCTTGCTTCCTGAACCTTTACATCGCCGCTTGTTCTTGTGTTCATTTTTTTTTATGTTAACATTTTTCCATTATTTATTTTTTCATTATTTATGCATGCAGAGACATTGTTTACATTTCATAGAAAGAGATGAAGAGCTGCTCACTTTTCCAAAGTCTTTTTTTATTTGATTGTTCTTAACATTTGGCCCCAAACTCCTAGACAGCAATAAGACTGATAGGAAACAGAAAAACCCTGCTTCAATCGACCGGTTGGGAGCAACAACATGGAGCTGCACCGGACAGACTCCGAACTCGTATTTTTAGATCGAGGTCGACCCAAATTTATGTAGTGTTTTTATTACACTGTCATGTGAGCCATGTTGATTCCCTTGCTCTTTCTAAAAGAGACTTTTGTAACTCTTGCAACACAGCAAGCTGGTAAATCCTCCCAGACAATACTATTATCTCCTGAGCTTATGGCTGTGTATTTATTCAGTATTTATTCAGACTTATTTTGCAAATAAGGGAAAGAAACAGTGCAGATAGGCCTCAGTATATTTGTTTTCCACCAGTGTTGGAGTCAGAAACGTAAAGGTAAAAGAAAACATAAAATGGTAGATGATTTGATCCTGGTAAATGTGGTCCTGAAGTGTGAGCTAACAACATTGATTATAGAGGCAAGTGCCTTCATTCCACAAAACAACGTGTGGTACGATCTTACGTGTACAGTCAAAGATCCAGGTAGCATCCTCAATATCTTTAATTTGCCCCTTTTTGTAGAAGGCAAACGTGAAAATGACAACAAAACAAATGTAACCTAGAGTTGACAAATACATACAAACATATTTCTGACAAATATGTTCTTTTAAAGAATATTGAGGCCTTGTTGATGTCTGTGACTGGACTGTTTTAAGCGGCAAATGCTAATCTCTGATTGTTGAGCTTTGCCTTTTAAAGAGTCATCTTTTATTTTATGTACATGTGTTTGATTTTACATATTTCTATGTCAATCAGGTTCTTTGTTTTTTCTAAGCTTCTTCACCTGTTGGTGTATTTGTCTCTGTGTTTCATGTGTAATAGTACATGAAGTGTCATGTTCAACCATCAACATTTATTATTTTGTACTGAAAGGGCCAAAGCCATGTCATGCTGTACAAAAAAGAAAAGAAAACAAAAGAAAAGAAAACGGATGAATCACCCCAGTGTAACGCAATCTTTTATATTTTCCCCACAATAAATTTACAGTCAAATGGTGGCAATTTGACACAGAATCAAACATCGATACTGCACATAGTACTGTATGATTATACACCATTTGTGAAAAACTGATTTTGAAAAGTTAATGTGAAGATTTAAGGAATGCCTCAAACTAAACTTTAGTTACGTTTCCACCAAGTATAACATCATTTCCCAGTGAGGTTTGATAGTTGTAACTGTTAATTAATAATTACTTCTATTTCGTACTGGCTTCGTTGTCTTCGTATCCTATCGTAGCCTTGACGAACACTGGTTACACACTGTAACCCCAGATTCTCTGAGCACAACCTGTTTTCATTGGGTCGCCTGACAACGTTATGATGAGTAGATTTGTTTCCCCAATTTCAGAAGAAGAGAATTCTTTAAGGCTCTCCTTCGAAGCCGGACCTGAAAACACGATGGCGTTGTGAATGACGTGGCGTTGAGAGCGACGTCTGTGATTCCCTCGCTCTCGATCACATGCATGAGTTTAACTGAAGTACAGCTAACATTACATGTCGGTGTTAAAAACAGTTTCTAATGTTGTCTTTCTAGCTGCGATTGATTCCACTTGTGATTGTCAAGTGCATTTATTCAGGATTGAAAGAGTCGTTAAAAAACATAGATGTTATGTGATGTAGTTTTTTTGGGTTCGGGTCCAAACGAGACCCTACATTTCAAACTGAACTCCTGCTGTTAAGAGACATGTCTTAAGAGGATACTCGTAGAATCTGGGGTCGCAGTATGTAACCAACACTGGGCAAGAAACTTTCAGTATAAAAGCATATCAAATGTGAAGAGTTAACAGTAAAGGGAAAACGCACCTAAAGTGAAAATTAGTGACTATTTCAACAAAGACTTAAATCTGACGTGTGTGATTATCGTGACTGCAGTTCTTGTGCCTTATGTTGGATTTCTTCCATTCTCCTTTTGGTTTATAAACTGCTGGAACATCTGGGGTGACGTAGCGCGTCACATGTTCGTGACTCGTTACAATCAGAATCACATCAACTTGTCTGTTTTATTTGAAATGAATCCTCCACCGTCTACTTTCAATACTCACCACAATCAGCAGCTTGCTTCCATCTCATCAGCTCCGTAGGACGCATTCAAATCAGAACATCTGTTATTTTGCACATTTTTGAAAAAAAAAAAAAAAAAGAAATCTAACAAAATATCTATAATCAGAACTCGCACGGGTGGCAATTATTTAACTTAAGCATGAAGGGTTTTTGTTTTGTTTTTTTGAATCAAATACATAAACATTTAACTGGCAAAAGTGAATTGTTATCATAATTGTTATCATAATTTGAATAAGTATGTTATTTATCGTTTTCCTATAAAGGGCTTGTAACTAAGGCTACTTTTTTAATATTTGAAGCTAAATGAATACTTTTGTCACTATTGAGATTCCACAGCGTGAAGTAGCAAACAGATGATTTCACTGGAGGAGGTTCTAAACCACGACCCGGTTCAAGTGACTGAATCCTTAACGTTTGTGTAGCATCATGATCCTGTTTTAACTGGGATCATCACATTTCCTCTTGCCCGAAGATAAGCTGTCAGTTTGTCCAGTTTGTTCATCCAATGGTCAGATAGTTGATCCGTTCTCATCCAGCTATGCAAAAACAGCAGAAGACAGTGTTGTGACTTCACACTGAGGTTGTGATCTTTCAGAATTCAGCCGCTGAGCTTTTGAACAGAGGTAACTACCTCTAGCACCTTGACGGAGACGAGAAGAAACTGAATGCTTCCTGGTGGTGGTGTTTTCCTGGTGTTATTTCATCTGTGAAGTCTTGAAAGTCTAAATAAGTATATTATCAGTGTCCCTTGAGAGCCTTGTTATTTCAGTTCTGTGGTCATGAAACATGTTACACCTGATTATGTCCATTGTTAACTACAAATGCAAATCTCTTAAATCAAAAGTTTGTGACATATTTGATGTATCGCAAATATCTGAAGTATTTGGAGGAGCTTTTTGTGACATAAGAGCAGCTTTTTGTGTTTGACTCTTAGAGTTAAACTAAACTACTAAACTACTCTAACATATAGTGCTGTGTTCAAGGACGCCAGTGTTTATGATAAACAGTGTCCTGTTCATTCACAGCTTTATGTTTTGAGCCAGAAACTCTTACATAACACTTTTGATTTGCTAACTACTTGGCCTCCAAAAGCCTGACAACATCTGACCAAACAAGCACTCCTCATATTTTCAAGTATTTGAACTGACTCCAGCTACTACATTGCCGCTACTTTCAGACGTTTGTTGAACTTCCATAGCGTCTACGGCTGCTAAATCTGTCCGTGTACATAAATGCACAAGATGAATGTATGTGTTGACATGTTTGGTGTTTTCTGTACATGTCTGTTTTTGATAGTCAGACTTTAGTTTGCATTACGTTTGCAGTCTGAAGCTACAGCTTGTGAATAAACCCAAAGGCTTGTGTTCTGGCTCCTTCGAGGGGTTTTGAACGCACCGGACTGGACATGAGTCTGAGGTCTGCTTTGTGTCTGTTCTTCAGGGTCGACTGAGTTTCTTAGACAGTAACGGCTCATGTTACTGGTTACAACAGTGAGTTACGTTTAATAATTCACGAATCAAACCCTTTTTGAAAAGGAGCATCTGATAAATGATTTTCAGACTTAAAGAACATATACATTACATCCTCCTCTGTAAATGTAAACACAAATTTTACTGCTACTTTGAACTTAGAGATAGTTTCACATACACCCACAAATTTGAATACATTTAAGTTAGTTTTTATTATCTTTCCGTCTTTGACTAACAGTAAAGTGACCTGCATTGACTTGTAGATAGTTGTCATTTTTAGCTGGTTAATGACTTGCAGTGACGTAAACCTCTCTCTGCCTTCTCCATAACTCCATAACTCATGTTTCCTTCACTCCCTCAAGTAGCTTAACGTTTGGAAAAATCATCACTTTCACTGTTTGATCCACACTTCGTTTAACTTTTCACTGATGGAGTGAAACGGTCCAAGTTATGACGCCAGGATTTTATAGCTAGAAACACTCTAGTATAATTTCAACAAACAAAATTCTCCAACATTTAGTTTAACATTTAATTGAAGAAACATGAGAACACAATGTGGTCACGCAAAGTCAAAGACGGTCACAGCTACGTCAGCTTCAAGGAAACCCTGCCTGCCTTCAAATGTAATAATCTAGGTAACAACTCATATTTTACAGAGTAGATAGTGCAATATTGTCTTACAGCATGTGCATAAACAGTCAGTGAGAATGAATACAACAGCGTTAGGAGGTTATAACGTGTAGCTTTACTAAACCTGTGGCTTGTTTAACTGTACTGGTGGTAATGACATCTATTTGGGTCAAGAAAACATTCCTCTAAAGTAAAAAGTCTCTGGAGTGACTTGTGTAAACCACTGATAGACACATTAAAACAGAAGACGAGAAAAGACACGGCGAGTTGACGGCGGCGGTTTGTGTGCACATATGTGTGGACATGAACACGAATAAACAACTGTTAGAAGCCAAGAAATGACTTGACGAAGAGAACAAATTAGACGCTTGGGAAGACTTTATATGACAGACAGTGAACGTGGAAAGAGAAGGTTAGGTTTTTAAAATTCAGGAGCAAGATGAGTTCGTTCCATCTTCTCTCCTTATATAATGTACTGTATGTCTCCACTATGTTCAAACAGCACGCTGACACAGAGAAACGGGTCAGTCCAGCTCGGTCCACATCAGTCCAGATCATGCATAACTGACTTAGTATTTTTAGAGAGAAGTTCAATGCGAGTCTATGGGAGTCAGGGCTTTTTGGAGCAGCATCTAGTGGCCGTCAGCGGTATTACAGTGGAACGACTGGGACGGATATGGCGGAATTAGAAACTGTGTAAACTTATCCAGTCAAAGTGAAATACTTCTGTAACACTGTTCACTCTGCAGACGTTATGAACAGACTCTTCACTTACTCTCAGTAGTTTATAACGTTACTGTAGATGTGAACGGAGTGACTGTCTACACTGACCAAGAATAAAGACTCTAACTATGTGTAAGGTTTGACCTTTGACCTTTAGTAACTCACCTTAACATACAGTAAATACAACAGAAAACTATTTTATTTTATTTTTAATATCAGGCCTAAAATATATTGAAAGCATAAATTGGCAAATACCAAATTACCATGACAATTAAATCATCCTCAGCAAAGTAGTGAAGTGTATAGGAATACACCAGATAAACACGGGTTACTCACCCCAGGAGCTAAGGTTACCCGTCCTTTATGGATGAAAAGGGTCTCCGTCGGCGCCAGAGGTGCTGCTGGGCTTCAGCCGGTCCCCCGGTCCCCCGGT
>JAPQRN010000002.1:1530541-1548057 GCA_037367275.1 Coranthus polyacanthus
GTTTAGTCGTGTTTAGTTGTGTTTCGTTGTGTTTAGTCGTGTTTAGTTGTGTTTAGTCGTGTTTAGTCGTGTTTAGTCGTGTTTAGTTGTGTTTCGTCGTGTTTAGTCGTGAACCTCTGGCGTCTGTGGGTATCAATCCACCTAAACACGACTCTTCAGCAGCAAAACTAAGGAAGCCTGCTCAAGTTAAATATAGTTTTTGCAGAAAATGCCAGCCTCGTGTTTACAAGATCTGAAAAACTATAGCATCAAACATACTATTTGCTCCGTCTCTGTATTTTTAAAGGTAAACAAAGACCGAGACAAACAGAAACCCGACACAGAATCCAAATAGTGGAGTTTTTGTTTGGTTTTGAGTTTCACTGTGTTAAAAAACACAACCTTTTTGGGCTAACGCTGCCATCTAGTGGTGTAGCTGCTTTAATGTCTGCACTAAACAGACAAACTGAGTAGAAAAACGTCTGTTTAATTCAGTCAACAAATACAAAACATATGGAAAAACACTGACAGAAACATGTTCCATCCACTGAATTGATGTTCTCCTGTTGTGATGAAAACAGGAGTTCAACAGATGTTCAAACATAAAATACAGATACAACGTGATTATTTATCAGAATCTACAAACAGAATGATTGTTTTTTGTTGGCGGTATGTTAGAGCCTCCCGGCCTCCTTGAACCTGCTGAGCAGTCCGTCGTCAGCCCTCAGGGGGTAGTACAGGGTGCGGGTTTTGTAGTACTGCGGGTCAGACTGGAGGTTCTGGATGACGTCTGCGAGGAGGTGGGCTCGCTCCACGCCGCAGCCCGGAGCCTCGTAGCCCAGCTTGGTGAAGTGGACGTGCAGGTGGTAGTAGGACGGCTGGTAGTGCAGGTACACTCTCAGTTTACTGGATGGAACGTTGTAGCGCTGCAGGACGGCCTCCTACGCCACAATCAAACACATACAGTTCAATAATATGGAGACGTCCAACGCTGTTACTTTAACATGATTCTGAACTTTGAACAAAAAAAGAGTTTGATCCTTTGAAAAGGAGGATGTTTTCTCTTGTTTTCCCTTCCTTTCCTCACCTTTCCTTTCTGAAAGATGTTTTGAAGCAGCGGTAGATGCTCTGATGTCAGGTCTCGCAGACTCTTGATGCCCCTCTGATGTGAAATGGCAATCAGGTATAAGTCATCGATCTGAAAGAGGAAGAGAGGAAACGGGAAAAAAGAACTAAAAATATACAAAACGTTTGGTGACGGGAACCGAGAAGGACAATTCGATACGCATTGAAACAGAAAATGGTTATTTAGTTAGATTTTTATTTTGGCTATTTTCAGCGTATACAATTGAACCAGACATGCAAATGAATAAATAATCAGAAATAGTGACAAATTGAAAACAAAGCAAGGACATTTATACAACTGAGCTAAGATGTGGAGGCTGAAACCGGAGCTGAAGTTAAATATATAATATCTACCTGTGCAGACTCTTTAAGATGGAACTGCCACACAACAATTCAAATACACTGTTCGTACCTTAGTTTTATATTTGCTAATTGCTGTTATTCTTTAAATATTTTTTCAAGTCTTTGATTTGCATTTGTTCTAATTTTGGTTTTAAATGTGTGTAAACATAAAAGTTCCTCTACGTTTGTGCTGACTCCAGTTTGAAACAACCTCTGATCACAGTCTGAAAGCATCTTCAGATCTGAGAACATCTAAGCCTGTAAATACAGCTTCTTAGTTCATGATAGGCAGCTCTGTTTCCAATCCTTCATGCTCTTTTCTGTGGTATAAAACCTGGATTCAACTGGAGTGTAAAGGTGAAGTTATGTTGCATATTTAGTGCCATCTCTCCTGTTTCGTGTCTCTCACCTGTTTCTGGTCCCATTTGAAATCTGGCAGAAGGACAAAGCCGACCGTCTGGTCTGGATCTTCATAAACGACCCGGTCAGCCTCTGCTTTCTTTTCCAGGATGTTGTAAACCCACTGGGAGGTGAAAGCGATGTCAACAACACTTCATACTGTTTACTATTGAATGATGCAAACCTGGGGGTTTACAGTGTGACCAGAGAACACTGACCTGGACGCTGAAACTCTGCTTTTGGACGTAGGGCAGAGTGATGGACTGATAGTCGTCCCCCGTCTCTTCCACCAGGAAACTCTCCTGACGCTGGTACTTCTTCACGTGTTTCTCTGTGGCAGGACACACCACTGTGGTCTTAATCTCTGCAAAAGACAAACACACAGCATCTTCAACATTCTGTGAAACGGTCCACGTGGCAGCTGGAGTTATGTAGCCGGAGCGTACCGTTGAGGTGAGAGGGGGGATGCAGTCGATACGTGCTGTAGATGTCGTTTCTCATCTCCAGATTCAACCTGGAGCCACTGAGGAGCTCGGCCAGACTGTCTTCTCGGATGGGGGTCTTCTCCAGGATCACGACGGCTTCCTGACCTGCAAGCTGGTGAGGGCATGTTTAACGGTTTCATTTAAGCAACACAAATCCCATAACAGCAGACGTAATGGTAAACTATCAACAGACCTATTTTTAAAATTTTTTTTACCTTTTATCGAGGATATTAAGACAGAAACAGAAGATAGAAATATCAAAAACAAAGAACAATGTTTCCATATAAGACACAGAACAGCATCGTTGAATGAATATGGCAAATACAACTACAAATGAGTAATACATAAATAAATACTTTATATACAGTCCACGACTACGACATAAAAACACGTTAAAATGAAATGGGTTTCAAAATATTACAAATAACCTACACACTGCTGACTACAAGGAGAGCTTTTATTTTGAAACATGCGGGCGGAAGTTAAGGTTCGGTCATGCATTGTTTTGAATGAATCTGAAAAACTACTTTATGTGACTTCACACGGTGTTTTCACGTCTAGAAGCTCGGCTCCTGTTAATTAAACATCCTGGAACAGCACGGCTGGGTCAGCTAACGTAACCGTACCGTCGAAACGTACCTTCCCGTGGATAAACATGTTTTTCTCCCGGGCAGAATCACTCAAAACGGCGGATGTCTCGAAGCCACTCAGAACATCCAGAACCGGTCCTCCTTGGCCATTCTTAGACTCGCTGTCTGCTTTGACTCTCTTGACTTTCTGAGATAATTCATTTGTTTCGTCGCCGCCAGTTCCATGTTTAGCGTCAGCCATGTTTGGAGTCGCTGCTTTCACGACCAAAGATCGTCAATGTTGGTGCGATGCGTCACTCCATGTCAGACTCAAACAGTGTCAGCGGTGTTTGCCCCCGTTGATCTCTGGCGTCGTGGCCGGAGGATTTTAATATATTTTTGTGATATATAAACTGCAACAAAAAGCCACAGACTCGTTTTAACAGTCTGCATCCATAAGAAAGGATATTTGCATCGCTACATTTGCTACAGCCGCCTTGACGCAGAGTGAGGCCTCACCTCGTTTTCTGTGTCGCAGCTAAAGCTACGTCAAGTTAGCAAAAATGTCCAAATATCCTGCGTCCAAAGTCTTACAAACAAAAACACTTACATGTGTAGTATAGTAACTCATGGAACTAGGAGCCTGTCTACTCCCAGGAGCAGGTGCGGTCATGGTTTTAAATCTCTACAGTAATAATATGAGGTGTAACTGTGCGTGTTGAGAATATTAGCACAACAGTGTCAGAGATACTTATTTGTAGTTTAAGGCTTTGTCTTTGCATCTGTTCAATCAAAAACAACTCATAACAAACCAAAACTAACTCATAACAACAAAGTATTACAAATAGATTAGCATCGTGGGGGCGGGGCAACGGTAACACGGACCAATGAAAACGTAGCAGTCGCGCGACACGTTAATCAGGAAGTTGTTGAAAGCCGACGACAACCTGCTGGTTCCAGACCCGGTCCACAGCGCGCACCGGGACGGGACGGGACGGGACTCCGTGGACAGGATGCGACGTGGTTGTCTTTAGTCTCACGGTTTTCTGCAGTGGTCCAGCAACATGTTGACCTCAGTCCAAACGTGGTTTCGGCTCGTGGTTCTGTGTAAACTGGTCCTGACGGTCGTTACGAGTGGAGGTAAAGTGAGTTCTGAACATGTAGACACCAGAACACGCAGACGGACCAGCTGGTTACACCTTCATACATATGTAGACAGGGTTTGGTTTTAGGATGGCTAACTGTGGAAGTAATGGGCTCAAATCAGCGGTTAATTACAGTTCATTATACAGTTTAACACGCTTAAATTGTATTAACTCAGTCAATGGAGCCTTACAACTTTAGCTTATACTCAGTAAATTGTGTTAAAAGTAAAAGCTTCTAGATTCTATTCAGCCTTTCTTGTGCGACATGTTATCTTATCCTGTTTGTACTCACTCTGTTAACTTTAGAGCTAGTTTTACTTCACTTTGCTCAGATCATTTATCTTCACTGCTGGTTTTATTAGTATTTCTATTTCCCAAAGCACCACTGAACATTAAAACCTGTTCTTCACATCAAACATCGAACGCCATTAACTTGCTCTTGTTTTGTCTTTGCTTTCAGAAGAGAGCAGGAGGAATGTTCTTTTCATCATAGCAGATGATCTGCGGACATCACTGGGTTGCTATGGAGACGCACTAGTAAAATCCCCCAATATTGACCAGCTAGCATCCAAAAGCCAAGTGTTTCTGAATGCATATGCACAGGTCAGCTGTGTTGTGAATGTTAGATTAATTTATTCCTTAAAGCAGGTGAATCAGACTCGATGTGACGTGTGTTGTGTTATGAGTGTGAGTCTGTTTGTTCTGTCTTTCCTTCAGCAAGCTGTGTGCGCTCCCAGTCGTACGTCGCTGTTAACCAGTCGCAGACCGGACACGACCCGGGTCTACGACTTCAACTCGTACTGGAGAGTCCACTCTGGAAACTACACGACTCTGCCACAGTACTTTAAGTCTAACGGGTACTTCACCATGTCTGTGGGGAAAGTATTTCATCCAGGTATGAGTGATTGTACAAACTGACCAGGTTCAGGTTGCTTTACTTTTACCAGTAGATAGAAGTTAGGACAGAGCCTCTATCTTGACACGCATCTAAAAACATCAGTACAGTAAACTAGAATCTAGAATAAACAACCTGTATCTGTGCAGAGTCTGATACAACTTGTTCATCTGAGTATTGGCTGCTGGAACCAAACCATTTTTGTACCATTTTGTACATGTTTTTTACATCTCGTAACTTCAAAACTCCTTCCAAACGGAAGAAGCTCAAATTTGCTGTGCACCATCAGAAATAATTTAGAGAATGGAATAAGTGTATTTCAATTCCTTTGGGACAAGAAGTAGTGAACCTTTCTACCCCCACTTTCCTCCACCACGTGATGCCAGCGTTGCAGGACTGTTGATACAGCCACTGGACCTGCTCTTATTTCCATTCGCAAGATTGTTAGAAAATTAGAGCTCAATAGCTTTGATATTCTCTGTCAGACACGTGACCTGGTTGGACAGGATTCTTACACGTATCTGCAGTTTTGTAAAAAGATAAAAGGCTCTAATATAAGAGAGCTGCCAATTGTTATTCACATATTTATTGATGCGTGGAAGTAGCAGCAATCATCTAAAAGATCTTGGGTTTTAGTATCAGTGCAACGTAAAATCGATATCTATCTCCTAAAGATCCTGGCAGCAACAAAAAGGCTTTTACAAAACGCTGGCTTCAGAAAAACGATCCTACTGCTGATGTCTTCGTCAATATTGTTAAACATATACATGTAAAAAGTGTGTGTTTATTTAGACCTGTCATATTTATGGTATTTAAGATTTCTGTCATATTTTATTTTAAATGATTTAACTGCTCATTCGTTTGCTGTTTATATCTTGAAAACCCTTCCCAAAGAAGTTTAAAAAAAAAAAGACATTTCTGTTCAGAGGAAGCTGTCGTTTATCACGGAGCTGGTTATTCAATGACCAAACAGCCACAGACGACAGGTTTCCAAACCCTGACACCAAAGAAAAAGATAAAACTGATTAAGTAAAAGCATGAATAAGGTCATCGTGGTTTTGTCGAGGTGGAAAATAAACCGCTTTGTCAAACAAAACAAACATTTAAGTTTTATTTCAGTTTGTGATACAGACGTCCCGGTTGAATTGCTGCATCTGGGAATATAAAAATAACCCAGACTTCCTTCTGGTTAATGATGAGAAGTTTATCTGAAATATATTCTCAACATGTTAGAACTGCTGAATGTTATTGAGCGAAGCCCCATCTGCAGGAATTTGCTGTCTACTTAGAAAATGTCTTGGCATTTTTCTGACTATCCAGTTAACAATGCTTGTGCTGCATTTTTGTGGCCTCAGGCATCGCCTCTAACCACACTGATGACTACCCCTACAGCTGGTCCGTCCCGGCCTACCACCCCGCTTCCTTCACATTTGAGAAAAAAAAGGTAGGAAAACGAGAGCATCGAAAAATCCGGATATGCAGAGCACAGCAGAAACTGTTCTCCTGACTCGTTTGTTTCTAGATGTGTAGAGGAGAGGACGGTAAACTCCACGCCAACTTGCTGTGTGCAGTGAACGTGACGGAGCAGCCTGGAGGAACGCTGCCTGACATGGAGAGCGCCGACGAGGCCGTGAGCTTCCTGAAGAGTCGAGGAGGTGACGACGCCCCGTTCTTCCTGGCCGTGGGCTTTCACAAACCACACATACCGTTCAGGATCCCACAGGTACAGGACTCCGACCGCGCAGACCCGCTACACGCTGCCTGTGGTAGTTTGTATGTGTGGGTTTTTTTGGTCCACGCTGGTGATACCAGGACCAGAGGCTGTGTGCTCTCGGGTGGTCTGTCCCATTCTTGTGAACGCTTTAATGGAATTCCAAAGGTCAAAGGTCAAGGCCGCTGTGACCTCACAAAACACACTTTTGGCCATAACTCAAGAATTCATACTTTAATTATGACACAGAAACACAAAATATGCAAAAACAATGATGGTGTGGTGACATTTTATATCCAAAGATCAAAGGTCAGCTTCACTGCGACATCGTAACGTTCTATAAAAACACTTTTCTATAAAAACACTTTTCTATAAAAACACTTTTCTGTCCATTTTTCAACATCACACTTAAAATAAAAATAGTCTGTGAGCGCAGACAGGATGTTACTGACTGGAATCACATGTAAGTAGAGTAAGAACTTCCAAAAAATACACTTAATCCTGTTTCTGAAAGACTTTCATTGTCTTCACTATATGTGACGAGTCTGGACAGACGTGGATGTAAACTACGACTCCTCTGTGCAAGAGATGGATGCACAAAAGAAAAGCCCACATTTCTGGTCAGATGCAGAAAAAAACGACTTTTAAACATTATGAAAAACGTGGATATCAACAGGTTTTTTAATATGTGTAAATATTGTTGAAGGAGACTGAAGGACTGAAAGCTGAGTTCACACAGTCCATCGTCCGCCTCCAGCGTAAAAACCCGCGTCTGTGTGTAAACAGGAAGTTTAGTGGAATATTCATTTTCATGAATCGTGCAAACAGGAATAAGGACAAAGAGTGGATTATTATTGTGGATGTAAATGTAGTGACTGAGGGCGAGCTGTTGGTTGGTGAGAAACACTGGTCATGCATCTCTAATATGAGCTTCGTGACTTGGAAATACTGTGAAATGTCCTTGTGAACTTTGTCCAACTGGTTTCCAGACGCAGGAATTTAAACCTTGTCGCACCACGAACACTGTAATACTCATTGATTGCACTTAAAAGTAGATTTAACTATTGTCCTGGTGGAATAATGCTGCTTATTCACTTGGATGCATTACACGACTCCCTAACTCCCTACAGCCTAAATGAATAATTGCTTACTGGTACGAATATGGCTGAGTGTGTAAAGTGGGGAAGTGGAAGTCGTTCGGATACAAGAGGTTTTGCTGACAGTGTTGCTGTGGTCAGAGAAATTAGACAAAAACAAAAGCATGAGTATAAAGAACTGAGGAACGGTGACGATGTGGCAGAAAAGGAACCGTGTTTAATCTGCTCCATCAAGTGACCGACATTAAATTCACTAAAAATTAAACTTGTGAACTAGCAGAACAAATTGCGGAGCTCAGGAGTGGCTACGGAGAAAAATACATCAGGGTTAATTTGCGGCGGAGATACAATTCATTCCCACGTTGTGAGTAATTGACTGCACTGCATCAGGTTTAATAACTCATAAGCAAAATGTTAACACACAAACAAGCCAAAGTAAAGTAGAAAATGAGCTACAAATGGATGATTTTCATCAAAACGAGCTGGTCTGGGGATCGTCTATTAAGCGCAGCACGACTCGTGACCGTTGATTAATCAAACATGGGAACCAATTAACAAAATGTGGGGGAAGAATTAATCAAAACATGGGCACAAATTAATCACAACTTTGGAACAAATGAATGAGTCAAAACATGGATACAAATTGCTTCTCGTGCCCATAAATTGTTCAAAAAACAGCATCAATGTATATTAATTAAACAGAAGTGTTTGTATGTTTCTGTAACTCAGTAAATAAAAGGATTCCCTAAAATCTGTAGATGTTTGAGTTCAGAAGAAGAGGTTTGCATGATGAAGAGGGCAACGGTCAAGTGACCTCTGAACTGTGACGTACAGGACGCGACGTGTTTTAACCCCTTATTGTCTGACACACTGTGAGCTCGGCCACAACGCAGGCTTTCTCGGTTCTTGAAGGACAGTTGAAGCTGTCGATACCATGGGAAATTCTTTTAGGAAAACATTTTGTTCTCTTTCTTTGTTACCATTTGCAAAGATCGACCTCGACTTGAAACCGTGAAGAGTCCGTCTGGTACAGTAGACATTCACTGTCAGTGAGAATCTGTAGGACAAGACTGTCTGGAAATTAGGAGCTTCATGTGTTCAGAACTCTGATTCTGACTGAATTAAAGGTTTTGTGTGAGTTCAAGTGTTTTTCTGCATGCATGAGAAATGGAATGGAAATGCATCGTCTGTACTGAGAACAATAGAAATGTTTTAAAAACTCAGGCAATGCAGTTGAGGACAGACTGTGAACACCAGCGCAAAAGAAGCATTATTATACAGTGTAAATGCATGTGTGTGTTCCAGGAGTTCCTGAGCCTGTACCCCATAGATCACATGACTCTGGCCCCAGACCCCGACGTTCCCAAACTCCTCCCCCCTGTGGCCTACAACCCCTGGACCGACGTGAGGAGGAGGGAGGACGTCCAGAAGCTCAACGTCAGCTTCCCTTATGGACCGATTCCGAAAGCCTTCCAGGTCTGTAGCGACTACTTTGAAACTGTCCGTCCTCGTGTTTAAACAAACACTAATACTGTTTCTGCGTCACTGCTTTCCAGCTGCGTATCCGCCAGTACTACTACGCTGCAGTGTCGTATATGGACAGTCAGGTTGGACGGCTGCTCAGTGCCCTCGACGAGCTGGGCCTGGCCCACAGCACGGTGGTGGTGTTCACCTCGGATCACGGTTAGAAGCTGCTGCTGCTTCCCTTTCACCTTCTCCTTCAAACATTAGACCTCATATTTCCAGCATTTGGTGAAAGGACTCACTCAAGTGTCAGGTTGCTGATCCACATAATTAAGAAAATTGAGTGTTTATGAAGCTTTTTCATATTAGTTGTCTTCCTGCCGTACCTGCCTTTCACCACCAGATGGCAGTGTTGTAACAGCGTTCCGTGTCCTCGCCTCCTTCCTGTTTTGTCTTTAAAAAAATCCAGCTCTTTTGCTGCTCTGCCTGCTTTTTTTTCTAAACTTTGTGACTTGGAAACTCAATTTCTTTTAATGTCTCCTTCAGTAAAGGATACTGAAGTGAATCTTTTTTGGAACTGTTTGATTTGCCAGAATTCTCTAATTAAAGATGGCACCAGCAAAAGCTTTCTGAATCTAAAATATTATTTCTAAAGCAAGGATATATAATTTTGTTGTTTCCTTTGTGTGGTCTGATTGTGTGTTTTAAAGCAGTCTTTCTTTACACAGTGATTAACACGTTTGTTGTCGTCTCTTTGTGTGTGTGGCAGGTTGGTCGTTAGGCGAACATGGCGAATGGGCAAAATATTCCAATTTTGATGTGGCGACACGTGTCCCTCTGATCTTCTATGTTCCTGACGTCACTGCAACTCGCGGTCAGCCGGGAGAGGCTACCTTCCCCTTCATCGACGTCTTCAACCAACCACAGCTCAGCTTTCAGAGTAAAGTCCCTATCACTGAAGAGCCATTACTATCGATAACATGAGACGTGCTTTTAGAAAAGAGATGTACATCACTAAAGGGAACTCAAGTTGGATTTCAGTTTTTTCCCTTAATTGCTCATACAAGACTTGTTAAAACATTTATTAATATGCCAGACTAGACTTTGAAGTCCCGAAGACACATGCAGAGCTCCAAAAGTATTTAGACAAGGAGACACTTTGAGATTTTGCCTCTGGACTCTGAGTGAAAATGGTGCAAAGATGATGAAATGTAAGTTGACGTTCTCTAACTGTCTGACCCCTGTTTCTTCTTTAGACGATAGAGTGATGAAAAACGTGGTGGAGTTGGTGGATATCTTTCCAACGCTGTCCTCCGTGTCCGGCCTCAGAACTCCTAAACCCTGCCCTGATGTCTCTTTTCAGGTATTAAACGCGGCTAATTTCGAAGCTCCAACACACATGGTGAAGTAAACGCTCCCCCAACGTGGCTGACATGAGTGTATTTCCTTGGTGGTTGTTTTGTTGCGGTCAGGAGGAGCTGTGTACGGAGGGCTTCGACCTGGCCTACACCTTCTCCCAGACAGAGGAAAGCAAGGACGTTGAGGAGGTAGCGTTCAGTCAGTACCCTCGTCCTGCTGATACACCTCAGGTATGAACGTGAACATGAGACTGTGAAGTACAGGGATTATGTGCTTTTTAACTGCTCCTTTTTTTCATTTCTTCAGCCTTGGTGATCATTGTTGAACGCATAAGAACCCGTTTCTCCTCTGTTCATTATAATTATATCAAACAGGAGAAATATTTTCCCAAGAAATAATCTTTATCACAAATCCTTCAAGTATTTACAAAAGCAAATGGAAAAAAGCTTTTGTGAGCCAGCTAAAGGTTAATTATTGTGTTATTATCGTTCTGCAAGCTGTTACTGTGCCCTGTATACTTGGAGTTTACTTCAATGATACACAGTTCCAACGTTTAATTGCACTAATTGAACAGTTGAAATGTTATTGATACTGATGTTCTTGTTTTTAAATTGTTCTTATTTAGGCTTCAAACTGCAAAACGGTCGAACCCTGTTGAGTTTGTGCTGGTTTATGCCACAGATCAAATTACCATGAGCTGGAATGAGCAAGAAAATGAAATGTGGAACAATAACTGGAAATAACGTTCGAATGATTCCCAAGAAACATGAGCCCAGCCGGCCACATGGTGGCGTTGTATATAAGACCCAAAATCCAGAAATTTGGCTCTGATGTCCAGCTCAATGTGCCCCTCAAAGTTCACCGTGATGGATTGTTTGCTCTTTTGTATAATGTGAGAAACCGTAAAGTCACTTCTACATTTTGGATTTTCATTCTATCAACACTTAGCAGGAGATTACTGGTGTTTGTAAATGGATCTACTAAAACCTCAGAACCTGGGGTCTGCATCATGAAGCTGGATTAAGGGGTTAGGGGACCACGAAGGTGGTTTACATCTTACCAACGTCCGTCTCCATGGTTAGGAGCAGGTGAGGTCAGAGATGACGGATCAAACACTGAACAGAATTTCACTGATGTTGATCCACGTGATCTCAAAGCGAGTCTAAACGTTAATCTGAAGGGTTGTATTGATTCGTCATCCTCTCATCATTATCTGCCATTTGTTGCTGTGAGCTGGAGACATCCTTCAAATGCTTCACAAAAAACATCATCCCAAGTTGACTGACTTCTGTTGAGTAGAAACTATCTGAACCCGCTCGTTGCTGCTTGCGGCTGTATTTGTTCTTGTATTGACTTATTGACGCTTCCTACACCTCACTTTGGGCATTGTTACCTTTTGGTTACTGATATAACTTGTGGATTCTTCTTTTATCGCTGTTTCTTTCTTCCTCCGTCATTGTGTTTCCAAGGTTTTACCTAAATGAAATGAGAACACAGTCGTAGGCAGGCAGATTTCCAATATAAACACGCAACAATGGTGTTTCTCATAAATGGATTTCAGAGTTGCATTTAAAATGTGAAGTTGAGTAAAGGTCATGGAAAGTGAAGTTGTGCCGGCGTCAGTTTATTGGGTGGCGTCGTCAGGCTGGGGCTGTTTGACCTTGTGCTTCTTACCGTACGGTGGGTCTTCATAGCAGAGCTGCCAGATACAAGCACAAGATGTGTGGATGAAAAGATCCAGACGAGCGCTGCACCTGCTGTAGGTTAATCTGTGTACGGAGCTGTTCGGTGGCCTGACATTAGCACATCACCAGGATGAGTTGGCAGGTGCAGCATTGACACCAAGGCAGCAAAACCTTCACGGTGAATCATTTAAAGATGTTCTTAAAGCTTCCTGTTTTCTCTATTAGGAGAACTCTGACCTTCCCGACCTGAAGGACATAAAGGTTATGGGTTACTCTCTGCGCTGCTGGGACTACAGGTACACTCTGTGGCTCGGATTCAACCCTGAAACATTTCAGGTAAGAATTCAAGCGCATCAAACTCCTGCCCAGCAACAACGTCCTGTCCAACCCGAGTCTTTCTGTTCTGCTCTGTGTAGATACTGTTTGAAAAATGCCTTTTCATCAGGTACCAAAGTTTAATAACAAGAAGTGGATTTACTGTTTTTTCCCTCTATTATCAGGTCTTGACCTTACTTTGTATAAGTGCCTTAAGGTGATATTTGTTGTGATCTGATGCTGTTGTCAATAGAGTTGAAGTCTGTCTGATCAGTGTCAGTGAATGCAGCATCACTGGATGTGTAACATAACACTGTTTTTCATTTTGTACCTGAACACCACAGTGTACTTTGTCTCATAAAGAGTTAGAGTTGCACGATTTGGTGAAAGTCATATTATTGACAGTGTTGAGATGTGTGATTGTGATTTGAATCTTCTTAATTAGTTCTCAATGCACAGATTACTCACTTTTGAAATGTATATATTTTTCAGCTCAAACAGCATCAAAAATGCAAAAACTCACTGAATCCAAAATATCACCAGACAGAGTTATATAATTACAGCTCTATAATGAACCAACATATTTTTACACTTCTCATAAGAATATAAAACAGTGCTAATGTTGTGTTTCGTGCCGTTACTTCAGCAAATGATCTGTATAAACCAGGATGACAAACATGTTACACAAACTCCTGCAGGTTAAAGTGGATGAACACTTTTACTGCTGAACCTCTATAAAGTGATATAATACAGTCACTAACTGGAACTTTAATGCTACAAACATGATGCGACTCCGACACTGGGTCCATTTAAAATAATAGTAACAGTGGAGACCGAGCTGTCGATCATGATGGAGCTGTATATAATGTCCGGTTTATTGATATGTTTTTATAAAACACGTCATTCAGAAACCCAGCCCTATGCGTGTTCTCTGCTCAGTGTCGTGTATGACGGATCCATCCGTCTTTTCTTTACTGTTTCTGTGACAGTAACGGATCATATTTGTCTATCATCCATCCAGGTGAACGTAACAGACGTCCACGCTGGAGAGTTGTACATGTCAGAAGACGACCCCGGTGAGGACAACAACATCTACGACGGCTCGGACCACATCGCCACGATGAGGAAGACGTCCAGCCTTCCTCATGTGAGATGCTGATCAGTAACACGGTCTCTACAGGTTCCTGCAGGTTCTTAAAAATATAAAGTCCAGTCATCTGAATTAAAAGCGCGCGGTTTGAAGCCTGTCGGAGAGTTCAATGTTCAAATTAGGAGCTTTGGTTGTAATGGTATCAATATTAAGACTTGCATCAGAAGTCAGGAGCAAAGTCCAGCCCCAGCGCGACTTACTTTGCTCCAACAACTGGGTCTTACATTGCATTCATAACGCTCTTAAAACATTCAATCATAAAGTCTTCAATTTAAGTTAAGTCCAAACCTGCAGAAACCCTGAGCTACATCAGATTAAAAAGTGGTCGTGATGTGTTTCTTGTTGGATTGGTTGTTTCGGGACTGCATTCATGTGTTTCCTTGTTTGCTTCTTGTGTGGCTGGTGGATCTGGTCCAGACTGTGACTGTGCAGATGAGAATGAAACTGCAGCTCCTCTACCTCACAGCAGGGATGAAAAGGAGTCGGAGGAAGGCGTAATGACGAGAATGAGACACAACAGATGGACGGACGGGGACATGTACAAAGGGAAGATGGAGCTTCATCCTCCAAGGTGGCTTCGTTAGACCAGATCAGCGTGGGGTCGCTATTGATCTGTCACGCTCACTTCTTTACATTAATGTTGGACACTGTTGTCTGTGGTGAGTTTTCCACACAGCAGAACCAGGAAACCTTGCACCGACATGGACTTTTCTGATTGGCTGTCACAGTGTGTGTGAATTACTCCATCCCGTTTGACAAGACGTTATCTGCTCTAAAGTCTCTTCATCCTAAGGACTCTGAAGAATTAGCTCACTTGAATAATAGCGACACCAGCTTCTCTTTTTGTTTGAGTGCTGTTGATCATGCAGTGAGCTTCAGGTGTTGTCTTCACTTTGAAGTAACTGAGCTGAAAAGGGAATTTCATAGTTTTGTACTGTAAGAGTTCAACACTGACATTTCAATTTGCAGTCGATGTCACTCGCAGCTATTTTGCCTCCTTCGCACGCGCTTCAGATCGGTTTGGGAAGCCGTTATAATTCGATGCAAATGAAAGAGTGTGTCGCTGTGTTTTACTGCTGTTCCAGTGCGTGAACATTTTGTGCAGCCGCGGTTCAGAAGAAAGGCATTTCGGCTTGAATTTCAGGTCCAATAATGGATTGAGGGATTTGCTCTGTCAACTTTTATTAGAGAACGCGGTGGCTTTGTTTTAATGGAACGCAGCTGAATCCTGCGATGACTCGGCCTCGTTCAGATGTCGCTACGTTGGACGTTACGCTCATCTTCTACCTGGAAATGATCAGCTGACTGTTTGTCATGTTCCCTTTTGTGAAACGGTGCAAAATATACAGTCATCACCTTAAAAATATATGTGTTTTCATTAGAGCTCGACTGATAGTGGATTGTTAAAGGCTGACGTAACAACAATAGTTTTAGTTCAGAAAGAAGCTGATTGTTCATTAATCTACTGAGATCATCTCCTCCGGGAAAAACATCTGTTGGAAATTAACTATTTGTGACTTTATTAAAAACTGGAAAACTGTTGAACTGAATCAATCATTAAATAAGTCTGGTTAACCAGATATTAAAGTCTTATTAAGACTTATAAAAACCCTCTCGGAGTCGTACCCTACGCTCAGAGAACGAGCCGGATCGACTTCAGAATTGGTCAGTGTCTTAAAATAATTAGTGGGTGTTCTTGAGCGCCACATAGTGGACACAGAAGGATATTGTCCAGGCCTGAGGACATCTACCAGCAGTAAAGTTCAGACCACACCCCCTCCGACCTGCGAGGGCCCGATCGTAGCCGCTTGCATCTGTAATTCACTGTATTGTATGTGTGACTGTTTGTTCGATACGAAACGTGCCTGAAGTGATGGAGTTCATCAACGATATACTGTCCGTTCAGATGCTCCTCATGGTAAAATGAGCTTAACCTTGAGTTGGGTTGCAGCAGCAGCCTTAAGCCTGAGCTCCAGCTTTTCTTTTTTTTTTGAAAGGAAAATAAAAAATAAATGTTGTAGAAATAATTCAGATCGCAGCCTCGGCAAGGACACACTGTTAATATATTAATGTGCGTTTCGATCGGTTTGTAGAAAAATAAAATATTTTTGCAGAATGCAGGCGGTGAAAGTTGCCTCTGTGCTTTTTAGTAACTTCTGCTCTCAACCTCCTGCCGTGGTTGTGTTTGTATTCCCGTGCGTCCACACGCCTCCACCCGCCGCTCTGTTGTAATGCAGTTTGCGTTCGGCCGCGGCCGTGACGAGACCGGACTCCTCTGGGACCAAGCCAGTCTATGTGGAGGGTTATTTTCTTCTCTTCACTCTCCTCTGGAGCAGAGAATGCATTCGCCTGCTCTCTGGCACCGCAAGAATTTAGATCGTTTCATGGCAACACAGAGAGAATTGTACATTTGCTAATTTGTGCATGAGTCCACAGAGTCGATCCAACCGGGCAACACAAACGCTTAAAAGTCTTGTAATTGCATTTTCAAATGGAATTCAGTCTCTCGTTTTTTTTTTTTTCCTTTTCTTTTACAGTTTTCAATTTCCGGGCAATCATGCAGAACTCAGCTTGAAGTGAAGGCTGTGTGCTACAAATGAAAAGTAAAATAATTTCCAAAGACCAGGGAGGCACTTGACATCTCTCCCCTTCCATTTTCGTCTCTTTTAATAATTTCTTCCCTACCTTTTTCGAAGTTCACCTCCCACTTTCACTTTGAACAAACCACCACATTCAGGTTCACCTCATAAAAGCAGTTGCTCACAGGGTTCTTGTAAGACTTGAACGAAAGCTAGGAACAAACGATTTCATCAACCGATAAAAGACAAATGGCCACTTTCAGAAATGTAAAAACTATAATGAAAATGAAATAGAATTGCAGTCAGAATCTTCGCTTTACCTCGGTGTTAATGGTTCACGGTGAACAAGAATAAAATGTCTGTATATATAATAAAATATGAGACCTTTAATAAACAGAGGTTTTTGTAAATCAGATTTGATGTTGTGTGTTCTCTCAACCGACCTTTTTAAGCTTCTATAAAATCAAGGTTTTCCTCATAATATCTGGAAAAATGAAAACTAAACAATAAAAACTCAACATTAATCAGTTCCTCAAAATAAAGCTACTCATGCTCTCATAAAACTACAGTGAAATCAACAATAATACGGTGGATGTTTTCAGGTTCTGGATTGGATCTGAAACTATTAGTATTTGTAACTGATAAATGACCTAAAATGACCACGTGTTGCCTTGTTGGTACATTTTCATAATCCACTGGTATTTGGTTGAAGTTAAGGTTGAACAACGAATCTTTTGATATTTGATATTTACAGATATTGGTCGACATGAAGATTTCGTTGACGCGTGCACACGATCCGGGTCGCACGGCGAGAAACCGAAGGATCTGGTTTGTGCTTCACCGACGGCCTTTTCACTTAGTGTCACGTTCACGTCTTGAAATGATTAGAACCTGAGTCATTGCCTCGGTGCTTTTATCAGATCAGTGACCTCTGACCTCAGACTCATCTACGTTACTGTTTACCTGCTGCTTGTTTGTGTTTTCTCTCTCTCTCTCACCTGCTCCACTCCGTCGTCGTCTCGGTCTCAAATCGTCCATCATTATGTCTCATACGTTGGTAATCACATTATGGCTCTGGGCTCAGACGCTGCCAGGTCACATGACGCCGCGACGTACGCAATTACATGAGAGAGAGAGAGGGGGAGAGGGAGGAAAAGGAGAATGGATGGGAGGGATCTTAAATGCAAGAACACAACTTTATCTGCCTATCTACAGCT
>JAPQRN010000002.1:1548157-1563057 GCA_037367275.1 Coranthus polyacanthus
TGAAACGCGTGAAAGTTTTCAACCACAACTACAGCTTTCTGTCAGGGAAAAGTCGATTTGTTTCAGCATTAAGCCTTTAACCAGGTTAGTCACCCACCTAAAGTTGTCATGAACGAGGAAATTAGCTAAAATAAAGACCAAAACTGTTTATTGTACCAGGCTGTAAACATGTTTATTTCTGCTGTAAAGTCTATAGGAATTGACTGGATTTTGGAGCCATTCAAGGAACTGCAATTGCTTGCACTACACTGCCAATATTGGCTTCATTTTTTAGAATGTCAAAATTGCAAAGAACTCCTTTAACAACAGTTTTAAGTTTCACTGAGTCCTTGTATCGTGTGTGTCTTTAGTTACCCACAGCCGCCACAGGTTGATGCAGACGTGCCCTGACTGCCTGCTCATGCACACCTATAACAACATCAACGATTATGAAATGTTGCAAATATACGGTATGTGTGGGCATGCCGCCTAAAGGTGTAGCTCATCAGACAATGTTTTCAGGCACATTACAGTGGATCACAAACTTGTGCGTATTTGATTAGAATGGCTGTTGTTCCTTCCTTCTTTGCTGCTACTGATCTTTGCAGGGAGGAATACGACTCTAGCGCTCTCTGACTTGGAGAACATCAGGAAACTAGCGGCATGCCTCCAGTTTCCAGAGCCTCCTAAGTTCAAATACGACACCAACAATGGTGAGAGGCTAGTTCCATTTTAACATGTGTATGTTAAAACATTTTGATGGGGATGTTCACGTTCTGCACTCTTTTCTCTTTACAGAGTTCTGTCCTATGTAGAAGACAGAAGTTCAGACTACGCCACAAAATAACATCCAATCACACCTGATCTTAAAAAAGACAGCAATCAATTACTGACACTTCTTTTATTTAATCATTTATCAATAACTTACACTCATAAAATAAAGACAAACATGTTCAATGTGATCATTTTCAAATGATTTATTTTGTTCAAAAAGCAGTATTCTGGGCCAGATGTTAATGTTGACATCCCTGCTACAGGGTCAATGACCACAGTTACACAGACACCAGCGGTCATTGACTTTTACATGTCAAATAAATGAATTGAACCCCATATGTAATAGATTTAATAGACCTTCTTCATGTTAGAGAGTTTGACATGCCACAGGAGCAAAAGAACAGGTTTAAAAAGAAAATAATGATGGCTGAATTCAATTAGCAGCATTATTCTTACAGTCCTGGTATTTTGCATGGTAACTTAAATTCTGAGTGATTTTATTGACAACTTTCATCTCAGAATTATAATTCTACACATTATTACCTTACTGTCTCAATAATGGTGACAGATATCTGTAACGCGATCAAATCAATAACTACAACGGACCGTTTTTATAAAAAATACAAATTAAAACACTGAACATGACTGGCCATCAATATTTTAGCTATGTATAATTAAGGTAAGCTACGGAATTTAAGAACCTAACATTAGCTAGGCTGGTATCTTCCACTGTAGGTTTTTCTTTTTGGGTATCGTTTAAATCCTAGTAAACAGCGGTGTCCTTAAAGACAAAATACACAATGTCTTCAAGAGACTACCTAAAGCAAAGCACCGATATAAGTAATATTTATTTCTCCCAAAAAATTTTGAGTGAACCACACGAACCTGTTCTATTTCCAGTCTTTCCCACGAGACAGTGAATGCTGCATATGTTATCTCGCGAGAAGGTACTCCTTAGGACAACACTGTACGTGGCTTTACAGCTGAGAGCCGGGGTGTTGACTGGGATGCAGTTATTCAGAAATACAGCTACTTAGAAATTATATTGTCACTCACTTAAGCTCCATACTCGAGTACAGGCTCATACACAATCGTTACATATGTATGAATTATGACAAAGTGCGGTAGCTACTTCCGTATTAGGTTTGCTTGACGCCTCGTCGTCACCACGGTAGCGGTTGTATCCTGGCTGACAGCGAACGCAGGAGCAGATCCTGAGGAAGGCTCTCCCTGCTCAACGTCCATCCTTCACGGTCTGATATGGCGGATTTCGGCTCTTCGGTTGAATTCTCTGGCTCTCTCACGAGCTCCACTCTTCCACCGCCGCGGACCCGCATCTTTAAAATCATCGTGATCGGCGACTCGGGAGTCGGGAAGACTTGCCTCACCTACCGCTTCTGCGCCGGCAAGTTCCCCGAGAAGACCGAGGCCACGATCGGGGTGGACTTCAGGGAGAGGCTGGTCGAGATTGACGGCGAGAAAATAAAGGTTTGGAACTCAGAATCTGCTTATTTTAAAACTGTTTAAGAAGTAACACACGCAGAGGACGTCGGCCTCACTGCAGTGTCTCCGGGTGTCGTACTGTGTCTGACAATACAGAGAACCTGCAAAATACAAAGTGGAGCAGGGACTGAGACAACAGAGCACATAACAAATGAATGATCTATCTGGAATTAAGAGCAATCAATTTTGGCCGAAGGCATTCCAGGAAATGTAACTAAGAAATAAAGCAGTAACTCTTTGTGGTACAGTGAAAGTGAGAAAACATGAAGTTAAGTTTCTTTATACAGCACATTTCATACGAGGAGCATGAGGTCAAAGTGCCTCAAAACAGAAAAGCAAAAGTGCACGACAAAAACATTAAAAAGGAATAAGATAAGAAAGGTATAATGAATGGAATAATGAAAGTAATGCTCAATCTAATGTCATCTGTTCTAAGTGAAGATGTTTTTAAAACTGCATCATTTTTGTTGAGTTTTTATTACACAATACAATGCGCTTTGCAGTGCTCCACTTCAACAAGGACGTGACCACCACCACAGTAAAATATACACAGTATGTAAAATAACATTGTGATGTAGCTTTAATGTGATCTATATTCAAGCTCAATGCAGTCCAGATGCCTTAGAAATCATGATTATATTAAAAGTAAAAGGTTTCTAACATACTTACCTCAACTTTAAACATAATTACAACCCAAATGGCAACAGATATGAAACAGAACTAGAACTTTTGCCTAAAGCATCACAGCTGTGTTAAAAATACAGACAAATCACTTGACCTTTTTGAATCTCACTTTTGACATATACATCATGAAAAACTAAAAAGGAAACCACATCTAAGCATTTTCAAAAAGCAAACATTTCAACTATGTTGACATTGAAAGTAGAAATAAAAACTAAAGAAAAACAGACAACTATTATAACCTTGATAATAACTGAAGGCACCGTGAGCTGATTTAGAATCTATATCTACATACATACGAGACTTTTATACTTGATGACCTGTGTGAGTGTGTGTGTGTGTGTGTGTGTGTGTGTGTTCAGTGAGCATGACATAGGAAGGAAGTTAAAATACAAGTAATATGTTCAAATGCTTTAGTGTGAGTTGCATCAGAAGGACTTGAACAACACAGACTGTGTTTACTTGTAAGCTGGTTTTGTTTCTTACTGTTTGTTTCAGTCACATGACAGATGTTTTGTTTACCTGGTTATTCGTATCAGTTTGCATGAGTCAGAAGTATTTAGGTTTACCGTGAATTGATGGATTTAAATTTCTACATTTTTAAATACAGTTAGAGCTGGTTATTCAGGGTGTCTGCAACTCATGGGAAGTCCCAAAATGTCTTTTCACACATGTCTGTCACATATTAGATTGATAAGTCTTACATTTTAATTTGTGATGCCTTAATTGCCACATACATTTGATCTAATTTCATTTTCACTTTGTCATAGAGGATCAAACCCTTCTGCATGAAAGTCCAGAGGTAACTGGAAACAGAAGGTTAGCTTAGTCCAAGACTAACAATTAAGAAAAGAAACATTTCTTTTCAATGGATATCTATTCAATACAGTTCAGTTCAGTTTTTCTTTATATAGCCCAATATCACAAATAAGAGATTCGTCCCAAACGGCTTTACAATCTGTACAATATACAACCCCCATTGTCCTTAGACCCTCAGTTTGAGTGAGAAACCCATCCGGGAAAAATGGTAGAAACCTCAGGAAGAGCCACAGAGGAGGGATCCCTCTAACAGGATGGACAGGCAGTGCAATAGGTGTTGTGTGTACAGACAATGGCAAACAGTGAAAAAAGACACTCATAACACAACACATCATTCACACAGACAGGACAGACACGCAGATAACAACTAAAAAAAGAGTCCATAACTCTGTCATAGACATTAGCGGCTGGTGCTAAAGAAGACTGGGAGGACACAAGAGAATATGAACACAGAAGTTCTGACTTCATGAAGTGTATGCCTCATGTGTCTCGCTAGATTCGAACCTCAACCCACCCAGGTGGGAATCAAACTAGTAATCCAATTTACCACAGAGTAGATGCTTGAAGGAGCCCGACATCACCTATTGTAGCCAAATAGTCGAGTGGCATTTGGTTTCATATCCCATGTTGTTGTCTGTAAATTCCATTAAAAAAAAAAAAAACCTAAACCAACATTGTCATCCTCTCTCAATAATTTCTGTCTGAACCTTCTCTGAGGCCCTCAGCCCCAAACCCAGGTTCCTACAGCTCATTTAAAAGAAGGATCAGTCATTTTGTGACAGATGGTTGTTGATCAGCAGTAGAGCTCTATAGCACAGACTGGACTTGTTACTGGAATGACTTCATTGTTTTCATTTGAGTTTGTTGACAGTAATAAAATTGTTGCTGTTTATTTTGTCACAACTGATTAATTTCCTCGCCTTGTCCTCCACAGATCCAGCTGTGGGACACTGCAGGCCAGGAGCGCTTCAGAAAGTCCATGGTGCAGCACTACTACCGCAACGTTCACGCTGTTGTCTTCGTCTATGACGTTACCAACGCAGCCAGCTTTCGCAGCCTTCCCGCCTGGATCGAGGAGTGTAAGCAGCATGCTTTGGGCACAGAAGTCCCTCGGATCCTTGTCGGAAACAAGTGCGACCTCCAAGACTCCATCCAAGTGGGTACAGATGTGGCGCAGCAGTTCGCGGACGCCCACTCCATGCCTCTGTTTGAGACGTCTGCAAAGAACCCAAACAGCCACGATGACGGAAGCTACAGAAACAGTGACCACGTTGAGGCTATTTTTATGACGGTGGCCCACAAGCTGAAGTCCCAGAAGCCCTTGGTGTTGAGCCAGCCACCTGGTGGATCAGGGGGCACGGTCAACCTAAGCAGGAGCAGGGATGACGGGGGCGACAGGTCAAGGAGCTGGGGCTGCAGTAGCTGCTGAGGGAGAACAATGCAGGGAAAATATCCTGAGGTTGCACAAGAGCCAAGATATTAAAGGAGCTAAGACAGTGGAGCTTTGGATCTAACTAAATGGTCTCACAATCAAACACGCTAATGACTGTGAAGAGGGAAGCTTTTCCAGTGCTTGTGCTTAACTTTATAAATGACTATACATGATTTTTCGGTAGTGTTTATGATTGTTTTTTTCAGATTGCCAAAATCTACTGTTGGTTTCCTAACAAGCTGCCAAAATCTGATCCAACACATGATCTCATTCTGTCCAATGAATATGTTCAGCCCAGAGCCTACCTGAAGCCACCACTGAAGTTTCACTTCATTTATATCCATAGGTTTAGTCCTAACAGAGAACCAGAGGACATATACCCCTTTTCCACCAAGGAAGTTCCAGGGCCGGTGCCTAAACTCGAACCAGTTCTTTCTGTTTCGACTGCCAAAAAAACGGCTTTTGGCCATGAAAACTGGATCCAGAGCGGCACGACTTACACCTACATCTTGGGTCTGGGAGCAGAATTATCATGATTAACTAGATCAACCAAAACTTTGTGACACCATTTTCAGAGAGTAGCAACTAGTCAGCCTAATCTAAAGAAGAAGAAGCACCAGAGCTTCAGTAGGGGTCTGCGGAGGAGACAAACAATCTCTTTACACTGTAACATAAGATACATTTCAAAAGGACTTGCTGAAATAAGGCTGTTCTCAGTCACGTTGATAGTTGGCGAGGCATACTGGCTGTCCGGCTCACTGCTAGCTAGCCAAGCAGGCAGCAGGGCCGCACATCTCTGAAAACCTTGGACCAAATTTTCAAGTAAGCTATTTACTGATAAATCGACCACAGATTTGAAGTTGAAAGAACTACATTCTCACCTGAAAAAATCTTAAACGTGCTTTCTGAGAACAGTAGCTCTGTGAAAATTATTACTTACAGTACAGGTAGCCAGCTTGGTAACAATAGCTAACGTCAGCATGCATTTTTTTGTTCTTTCCACTAGCAGCTAGAAGGACGGTGCGTCTCCACAAAACATAGGAGCAAGTAGGCTCTATCTGGGTAAATCAACCACAGAAGTGAAGTTTAAACAACTACATTCTCACCTGAAAAAATCTCAAAACTAGGCTTCGTGACCCAACGACAGTAGTATTTTTAAAAATATAACTTGCAGCCAGCCAGCTCGGTAACAGTAGTTAACATTAGCATGCTTCTTTCTAACATTGCCAGTGGTTCATCTACCAACACATACAGACCTATATCGTAAGGTAACGATATGGCTCTGGGGCGGCTCTCTAACCTCTGGAAAAGCAAACCAGTCCCTTCGAAGGCCCGAAGTTGAATCAAGCACCAGCCCATAACTAATACCAGGTTCATGTTGGTGGAAAAGGGGTAACAGAGGCATTACTAAGTTAACAAGATAGAAAACACCTGAGATTGTTGAAAAGGAAATGAGCTTTCGTAGGAACACTGACACGTGAACCTTGAAGAAGCAACCACTCAGCTTTAAAGGCTGTGTTCAATAATGAGCTTATGACCTAATGGAGCAGAATTTCATTTGTTCTTGCATACTTGTTTTGGAAGGACAAAATAACAGAATACTAGTAAAATGTAACATAATTACAGTGTAATATAATCCAGCACAACAGTCCTGCTGCTGATTTTTGGCTGTAACTTGGCTAAATGTGGTCGTAATCCCAACATTTCATTACAGTTACCGCGGGGAGTATTCCTGTAAACACATGCAATTATTTTTTTAACATTTGCCCTTGCGTGTAATTTTGCAGCCTTTCGTTACTTACGGAATAGTAACATTTTTATAATCTGTGTTTTTCACATTCTTTGTTGCCAGTTAGCAGCCTACACCACCTTTACTGAGGCTTTTTCTTAGCACGTTAGCAGTAACAAATTGTAAGTCAGTGCATCACGCATCATATGAGTATTTCTCACTGAAACTCATTTAGATGTGATTGAGTCATTCAAAAGTGAGCTTAGCTTAGCAAATACAGCAAGCAAACATCCAACATCCAAACACACGTCCGACTATGACAGCTCTGCTAGCTGCCTGCAAGCTAACACTGGACTCCCCCCGAGTTAGACTCAGGGTTAGGATAGGCATTCAAGAATCATTAAAAACAACTTCATTTTTTACAGGAAGAGGAAAAAAGAAGGGTTATGATATTAAAAAAAAAATATGCGCAAACATAACTACTTTCGCGTGAAACGAGGCTTTGGGAGTGAACCCAGGGACATGGGATTAGAACTTGAACAGTATTTTTAAGGCATTTTTCCAAAGTGGTCTAACAAGGTTTAAGTCTGATTGCTTGAAATCTTTTATCTGGAAATCAGTATATTTTTAAATATGTTAGTATGTTGGTGGGTAATTTCATACGAATGCTCTGATAACTAAAAAAGGGAATGAAAATCTGTTTGCGTACAATTTAAAAAAAAAAAAAAAAAAAAAATGGATGTCACTTAAGTCTTTGTACAATTACATCCCCTCTTTCCTTTTTTTCACAAACAAACGGATCATTAGTTTATGTTGAATGTGTTAGTTTAGTCGAAGGGGTTTCAGTGCTGGTCTGAGTGTAAAGGCTTTGGACTGGC
This sequence comes from Coranthus polyacanthus, assembly GCA_037367275.1. Classification (NCBI taxonomy): domain Eukaryota; kingdom Metazoa; phylum Chordata; class Actinopteri; order Kurtiformes; family Apogonidae; genus Coranthus; species Coranthus polyacanthus. The sequence continues at coordinate 1,555,953 of JAPQRN010000002.1, forward strand.
CTACGCAGGTTTGAGGTCGTCAAGCCGATGTCTAGGCCAGTCCGATGTGGTTAGCGAGATAAACCGTGGATAAATACTGGTTTGTTGATGGTCAGTGGGATTCGAGCTTGTGAACTGAGATGGCACCTGACAAGATATTTACCCAAACTTGCAGTAAGTTTTTTTTTTTTCCACCCAATAGGCCAAAACGTACGTTAATTTTATAATTACATGACACTGAGAAAAGCAGAAAATCTTAACATGAAGCAAGTTGGGATCTTGTGGGTTTGCATGAAAAATTAATAAAGTCATCAAAACAGTGAAGACACTTGACTAACCCATTAATCGACTAGTGTAGTCATTTTCATTTTCCAGCACAGAAGCTCAAGGTTCGTTTGTTTGAACACTTCCTCTGCTGATTAGTGGAAAGCACTTGTGTTGATGTCCTTGCACCTTCTAATTGATCCACAGAAAATTAATCAGCAGCTAAGTCATTTTCAAGCAAAAACGCCAAACATTTGATGGTTCTAGCTTCTGAGAAGTGACATTTTCTTTGCCGCTTATTTAAGGAAATGTAATATTTTTGGGGGATTTAGACTGAATGTCATCGCCTCCCATAAATGTAGTAATCCTTGATTTGGCAATCACTCTACTGTATCAACCTGTTTACTGCAGCCAGTGAACATCCTGCTAACTTGATCAAGGAGGCAAAGAGAACATGTGAGCATTATGGAAGTTAATTTATTAGAAAACAGTCTGTTCGCTTGATTCCTTTGTATGTGGAGGTTGTACTAAAATATCCGGGTTGGTCAACAAGAATGCAGTGCTGTGTGGGCTCACCAGTGGATCAAACAGTGAAACCACATACCTCTCAATAGTCTATAAAGGGTCTCTCCATGTAAACAGATGCCTATAGTCACTAACTACTATTCTGTATGTACAGTAAGCTTGTGTTGCAATATCGAGCATGTCACAGTTGTATGATAAAAGCTGATTTCACTGCTCTGTGTTTGACGTGGCCACAGCTGGTCCTGTGGCTCCACTTCCGCTCGCCGTCCACAGGCATAACATTACACTACGTGCTGGAAGGACGCAGACTATCAATCAAACCAAATGGCCTTCTCTCAGGACTCACTGCTCTGCACTGGGACGGGAAGAACACAAGCACAGCGACTGTGCAGCTCACAGCAGCGCGACAATGGTGGAAGACATGTTTTGTGGGCGTTTTAGTGTTTCATATTTGGCTGCTGCTTTCTTCTGTTCAAGTGTCCTTTTGTTTTTGATAAATGATGAGAACACGCCCCACCCCCCTCCGCATCCACCCGCCAACACACTTCATCCTCCGCCATCCTTTGCCTTACTTTTGTTGTCAGAAAAATGCCAAATTCTAAAACCATTCAGAAGAAAAGGGAGATGCTTGAAATGGATTTGTCACGTGTAACCTCGCAATAAACGACCCTGAACACTTCAGAATGTGGAGTCATCTCTTTTTAATGCAGTGGTTCTCAACATGGGGTCCGAGGACCCCTGGGTGTCTGTAGCCAAGGGGTCCATGAAATCGTTTACTCTAAATTTAAAAATTCTGTAGTATTTTTTTTCTTCATACACGGTGGTCACCGTTTCCTCCTGATACTTCATTTGAGTTTGTTTCTTCTATTAATTCACTTAATGTTGCACTCTCCTTTTGGACCACACATGAACATACACTGAATCTTCTATTCAACATGTCATACTTTAAAAGTAACACACACTTTTTTGAAAACACAGGCCTTTTGAAAAAGCATTCTTTGCAAAATTGTCATCCCAGGTCACTTTTTTTCCATTCATATAAATAGCACTATTGTAACAGGGTGATCATTAGCTTAGCTTGATCGTTTCAGTATTGCGGCACGATGTGCACTGATGCTGCGTAATACTTTTATCTTTACGCGCATCGTAGCCTGAGATAGTATATTTTCTCATTGCACAGTCTGTATATATGTCGTACCCAAGTTTATTAGATCCATGTCTAAGTGTGGCTGCTGATAAACTTGTAAGACTACTGAAATCTCACAGTCTGTAGGAGCCTTAAGGGGTCGGTGGGCACGACATGTTTGAGAACCCATGATATAGAGAATCACATGATGGAATTAACAGCTCAGTCAGGTTTTATTAATTAAATAGACATAAAAAGCTCTTTGGATTTAGGAATGAAGAGCATTACTCACTTTCACAGGCATTTCAGTCATGTTTCCTCACACATACAGGTATTCAACTATAGCAATGTTTACATCAATTTGGATACTTCTTGCTGAAGTCCAGAGTCCAAAGTGCTTGTTCCAAATGAATTAATTAAGCAATTTCTTGCCCCTTTTTTAAAGATCGTGGCATCTTTGGCCTCCGTAGAAGCTCAGTCTTAAAAATCTTGTGTAATGTCCGAGCAGATTGCCAGGTCTGCTCTCAGGTCAGTCTGCTGTATGAAGGCAGTCTGGACGGTCCCTCCTCTTTTTCATCAGCGCCCTGGTCTGTGGACCAAGCGGGAGAGTTGAAGAGTCTGTCGTCACCGCCTGCTGGACAAACAGACGAGAAGTACATCACAGGGCTGCAGATCTAAACATCGCACAAACAGAAACACGGAAAACAACGTACCTCTCCAGGTGCACACCATCTCAGTGTGTCCGGGGTCGCACTGAGGAACAAGAGTCTCCTGCAACGCAAAACACGTTTCTTCTTCTAGGCCTGTATTTATCAACCACCTCATAGTCGCACAGTAATTTGAGAACAGGTTTCCATGATATTTAAAAGGCTCCTGTGTTCTTCCTTACCAGGCCAGTTCTGGAGTCATAGCAGCCACAGCAGGGCAGGCTGCGGCAGCCGACGAAGGCGATCAGAGAGGAGAGACACAGGCCGATGGTGCAGGCCAGCAGTATGGTGGCGTTGGCCCCCTTCACCATGCGATGCAGCACAAACGTCTGCAGAGAGACAAACATGTGTCAGAAAATAAAGCAGACCATGTGGTGATAACTGGTGCTTGTCTGACTTGGAAATATGTCACATTAGGGCTGTGTGATATGACCAAAGTCTAGGTAATTTCATATGCAGAGAACAATGCATATCGAAATATAGCACGTTTTCTGTAAATTCTGAAAAGCTGGGACTTTTGCTAAAAATGCAATAAAAACACTTGACCCTTCATTTAATGGACAAAAGCACAAAGGAAAGATTTTCAGTGTTTTCACTGAATGACTTAATTATATTTAGTAACTAGAAACAAATCTAGATTGTCCTGCCTACAAATCACTCAAAGTTGGGACAGAGACAAAACATAAGACTGAAACATTTAGCAAATCTACAAGTAAACCTGTTCTGTCAGATTCCACAATTAGCAGGTTCATCTGTAACAGGTGAGGGGTAATCCTGGACATGACTGGACATAAAGGAACATAAGACTTAGTCTTTACCAGGATGGGTTGTGACTCAACACTTTGTACCAAACTTCATGAGAGAATCAATCCGTTCAAAAAGTATATTTCTCAACACAAAATTGCAAACAACTGAGGTGTTTCACCATCTATGGACATAATAGTGAAAAGATTCAGGGAGTCTTGTTTTGTTAAGGCCAGGACCATACAGGAAGCCCTGTATCAATTCTGTGCAGAAACACTGGTGAGTTCTCTGGACCCGAGCTCATCTCAGATGGACTGAAACACTGTGGAAACGTGTGGTGCCGTCAGACAAGTCCACGTTCCAGCTGGTTTTAAGGAGAAACAGACATCAGGTCCAAAGGCTCAAAAATGAAACAGACCATCCAGACTCTTATCAGTGAAAAGTGCAAAAGCAGCGTCTGTGATGGTCTGGGTCTGCATCAGTGTCCACATGTCTGACCTGCATGTGTGAAGGGACCATCCATGTGAAGACACAGGTTGCAATTTTACAGAGACATATGCTGCCATCAAGTCCACATCTTTTCCCCTGAAGTTGTGGTTATTTCATCATGACAGACGTCATTCTGAACCAGTATGGCTTCATAGTCACAGAGGGTGTGTGCTGGACTGTCCTGTCTGCAGTCCACATCTGTCTCCTATTGAAAATGTATCAGACAACGACCGCCACGGACTGTTGAGCAGCTCAAGTCTTGTAAACAAGAACAAAGATTCCACTTGTACAAGTGCAACAATTAGTGTCTTCAGTTCATAAATGTTTAAAAAGTGTAATAAAAACTGAAAATACAACACAGTGGTAAACATGTCTCTGTCCCAACTTTTTTGAGTGTGTTGCATCAAAATCTAAATGTATTTACGAAAACAATCAAGCTGGTCTGTGAAAAAAAACACTGAAAAACTTTTCTTTGTACTTTTGTCAGTTAAATAAAAAGGTTCAAATGAATTAACAAACCCCGGTTTTTGTTGTATTTTAAAAATGTCCCAACTTCTCTGAAAATGGAGTTTGTAAAATGACCACATGAAAACCAAAATGAATATAGACCTGAAATGCTCAAAAATATCCAAACCAAACATAACCCTCTTTAACAGTAGAACTGTAGCAGCAAACAAAAATTAACACAGGCCTAACAAACATCAGCAGTCCATATAAAATATAAAATAAACATCGACACTTCCAAGTTTAAACTATAGCAGCAACATAACACTCACAATATACAGGTAAATATACTAAATATAACAAGTACACAAAACACTGACTGCATCCATGTCATGTGCAAGTGCCGTTCACATGATGAAAAGTACTGCAGTGCAAAATAAACAATAGATCATACTATGAAACAGGCTACGTCACATGACTGAAGATGAAGACACCCTGACTTCGTAGACGGGGTCAATGTCTCTGACTAATGTACGGGTGAACAATGATGGCGTCACATTTCCACATCGTGTCTTTGTCGTTTACTGGATCACAGTTGGCTCCAAACTATTTGCTTACTCGTATGAACACAGGTCAGCCGCTGCATGTGGAAACAGGCCGACAGCACAGTGAATGTGAAGTGTTGCTAAAACGGAGACATTTGATACTGGAATAAAAGGACTTAATATTACTAGGAACTGTCCTCTGCACGTTATGAAAATTCATACCAGTTTCCACGGCAACCTGGCAAGTAGTTATTGAGAAACATCTAAAATGATAACACTGACTGACAGCTACTGTAGTTAGTAGCTTTTACAGTTGTTTGCAATGATCTATTTTAAAAAAGAATGATTAATATCTAAGCAGCAGAGGCCAAGAGACACTGACTTTTAGTCACGTCACGGTGGAAGACTGCTGTTAGGGAGTATGTGAACGTCATTGTCACATGAGTGTGTGTAGTTACCACTTGAGGACTGTTGTGGTGGTGGAAAACCTCTTTGTTCTCCTCGCCGTAGGTGAGCGTCAGACACGAGTAGCCAGATACAAACACAGAAGCTGCACAGGACAGTCCTGCTGCCACCACCATCACACTGACCTGAGGACGGCAAAACAGAGCAGCAACACCTCCCGTGTGTGTCAAGAGTCAACTTAACGTATGGAAAGTAATACATTTTGACATTTATATTAGAGGTCGACCAATAGTGGATTTTTAAAGGCCGATATAATACTGAGTTTCTACCAGGAAGAAGCCAAAAGCAGATTAATCAGCCAATTATGATCCATCAAAGTCAATATTCCGATTTAGAAGCCTAACATTAGCTACTGGACACTATCTGAGCCAAGTTCTGCCGATACTGATAGTTTGGAAAAAGTTCCATCTTCCAAAATGATTAATCTATCTCTAATTTCTATCATAGGCTGCATTGTCCACTGCCACACCTGACACTGTGGACATAAGAGTAAATCCAGTGAAGAGAAGAGCTAGCAAAAGCTGTGAACATATTCCATCTCCGTTACTATTGATCAGGGAGCTCAATCAGGATTTTTGGGGCAATCGCCAATTACTGGAAGCAGTATAAGTCAATATTGATCACTGATCACAGGGCCTATTTGAAGCCTTCTATTTATCATGTAGCAGTATGTATTTATTAAACTATTCTTATTAACATTGTAAGTTAACTTTAAAATTAGAAAATGAAAGAGTCATGAATGGACAGTTGTTTAGTAGCTAACGTGTGCAACAGTAACTTAAACCATAGCAAGTTACGCTTCTTAGTGCAAACTGGTGAATCCATTTTAGCTGCATGTAGAGAAATTGTCTTATGATCTTAAGTTCCTCTGGTTGGCTATTATAGAAAATAGTCATCAAACTATTTAGAATGAATATCAGCTGACAACGGTCAAGGCAAAGCTTCTCTACACACAAGTAATAATCGTGAGAAAGTAAAAAGAGGATGACAGGAAAACAAAAGCCTTGTTCAGACTGCCAACCTAAATATTTTTTTGTGGCATAAACGGATCATATTCAGATTGATTTTTAGAAAGTCTGGACAGCAAAACAGAAAGAAAAAATGGAAGTGGCTTGAAATCCAATTCTCATTCCACGCGTTCAAAGTGGCTTTTGCGTCACTCGCTCATGTGAGACACAACAACAACATCAAATGCAAAGTGACAGAAGTGCTAAGCATAATCCATGCTGCTACTACAGTTTTTCCAGCGTAGAGATTTATGAGCTAGCCACCTCATTTTAACTTTGTGCCACCTCCAGCTTTCAACAAAATTCTGTAACTGCAGTAAAGGCAATATTGGTACTTTTTTTTTTTTTTTTTTTTACTAAATAGAAATATTACTTCACTGCTGTAGAAAGGAGGCTTCTAAACTGAATTAGTTTACTTTAAAATCTCCAACAAATGTTGCCGTTTGCTGAAACGGTGGAGATAACATAATCAGTAAATCTTCAATCACGGTAAACGTTGAACCTTGACATATTTCCTGACTTTGTATACCTGAAGTAGTGTTTGTTTGATAAAACAGTTGTCTTCAATCATATGGTTATTAAAACTCTTAAAAAAAAACAGTGTAGTTTTTAAACAACTTGAGCCAGTTAAGGCACAGTACACGTGGTCAGGAAGGTACTACTTCTACTGTACTAGAGGAGCGCCTTAGAAGACAACATGGAGAACAAAAATCCATGGATAGTCGCTGAAATGAAGTGTCTGCTGGCACTTTGGGGGGAGGTTTCTGTACAAGCCAAGCTGGAAAGTTGTGTCACCATCATAGCTACATG
>JAPQRN010000002.1:1599873-1616066 GCA_037367275.1 Coranthus polyacanthus
TAGCTCACCCGTCATCTCTCGCACTCCCCTTTTGTCCAAATATGGTCACTTCTGGCTTCAAAACAGCAGTCCAAAAACCAACGGGAGACATCACAGTGGCTCTGTGCACTTTTTATACAGTCTATAGTTTGAATATTTATTTTCCCTTTGCTTCTTCACTATAATTGAAGTCCTTCTGGCACCATTCACTTGACCTTTGAGGAGTGCACATACAGGTTCAGTCAACATCACGGAGCCTGAGGAAGAATCAGCCCAGATCTACTGAAGTGAGTACATGACACTAAGCAATCTGTACTGCAAAGATGTCAAACAGAAATCTAAGAATGCATATAAAGGTGAGTGTATTAACATTGAAATCTCTACACCAGTGTCCCCTGTCCTTGACATTTTCATGACATTTCCAGTACCAGACAGAAGCTCCTATCTCATCAGAATTACTTACATGTCGTATAAACAGAGACTCTGCTGAGACAATAATAAGATCTGCCCATTGTTTAGACCAGTGTTCAAACTTTTCAGATAGTCTCAAAAGGTGCATGTTGAGAATTGTTTTAATTGTTACGATTGTACAAGTCAGATATTTCCAAGCTAACAAGTAGAATTAGACAACAGGCCCATTTTTAATAGAGAAGAAACTCTTAATCCACATATCAGGCGTCAGTCACACTCTTGCTACCTGGCCCCAGCGAGAGGATGTACGCACAAATTAACTGCTTCATTATTGTACATTATCTCTAGGCTGGCTCCAAAAGCAAGTCAGTCCCATAGATGTTAAAATGTCCAACTTCCCAGTGCAAATGGCTATGTATAAAAACCGGTTCTGGTCTCTATAGCTAATTTTGACATTCAAGTTACACTAACATCAAGTTTAACAGTGCTTAATTACAATAGCCGACCTCTTAGCTACATTAGCTAATGTTAGCATTAATTCATATTGGTCTGTCAGTTAGCCTGCTAATTAGGAAGGCTAGCACTAATTAATGTGCTTATATCTTATGTTAAGTTAACGTTACTGTCATCAAACACAACTGTATGTGTTAACATTTATCAAGTAGCTGAAATTACGTTAAATTACGTTAGTCAATGCGTTTGGTCTTTTTTGTAGGTTAGCATTTAAGGTCAGCCCTTGCTCTTCCTCAGCTCTACCCTCTTGTCCAAATATGGATACTTCTGTTTAGAAAAAAACAAAAAAATAAGATGGTAACAGCAGTCCACAAACCAATTAGTTACAGTCAGTGGTTAGCTCATGTCCTTGCAGTGCATGTAACAACTGTCTACCTGCTTCTCTACTGATAACATTTAGACAAGTCACCTGGCCAAATGGACGGTCAGAAGAAAACAAAAGCAGTGAGGGAGAAAATAAAAAACAGAAAGGCTCACCCACAGACACAAATAAAAGCAACAACATGTTCAACCAGTAAAGGACCAGGTGAGTCAAAAACATTAAAGCTAAATATAACAGCTTGGATTGTTTTTGTACTGTTTGCTTTACAGACACCAATGAGTGAGTTTGTTTGTAGTGCAGTGTTTCTTGGATGTTACAGCTTATATTCAGTTTCAGTGAAGTTGTGTTTGTATTTGATGCTTTAATATAAAGATAATCATTTGAACCTTGGAGCTAACTCTGTATCTCATTCTCTTAAAAAGCTAATTGTTTTTTTACATTTCTATGTCCTGTGTGCTATGGTTGATGTGCAACCAAAGCCATAGCATGAAAACTCAGCATTCACATCAGCTACTTATTGGTCAGTCGCTGCAGATGGAGCTAAAGGCTACTTAGAAGACAACATGGTGACAAACTCCTGGCATCACCATGTTGGCTTTTTGGAGCCAGAATTGACCATATTTGGCCAAAATGGGTGGAGCTGGGGAGGCAGGAGGGGACAGATGTGAGCTAATGCTAAATGCTAGCTTACTGACAGTAGAACAGTAAACTTCATCAAACATTTGTCTAACAAAGTCATTTTACGGTGTGTGTTAGTGTAACTTGTGTAAACGGATTCAGTGTATAACTTGTGTAAGTAATGTAACAACCACAACTACAGTAAAGCTGCCTGTCAGGAAAAAATATATGTTTAATTCAATAAACAGAAGCTCTGAAAGTCTGACTCAGCAGGAGGGTGAGCTGTCAGTCACATGTGTGAATCAAAGCAGCAGACATCAAAGCCTTCTATTAGCCCTGAGATCTTAGTAATGGTAATTCATAATTTCAAGATGGGCACACTTAACACTTAAAATATGGACAGGGCTTTTTGGAGCCAGCCCCAGTGGCCGTTACAGTATTACACTTTAAGATAATGGCTTCATTTTGGAGCTGCAGTCCTTGCCACTTGGTCCCAAATTTTTGTCATCTTTAATCTGGATAACTTTCCTCTCAGATGAACACAGTGGCCAAATGTAGCCTATAACCAGCCTGGTAAACAAATAGGGTTGTTGAATACAGAACTCAAGACGTAATAACACATGCAAAACATCAGGTTTATAAGGACCTTATATTGATTGAATGTATTAGAGTCAAATGGTAAGTGTCTAGTAATTAGTGACATCTAGTGGCATCTAGTTGCAGATTGCACCGCTCTGCCTTCACCTTGATCTTCACCCTTCACTTTATCTATTCATCAGTTCCTCGTTAGAGTCAGTGTTTATTTTGTCCAATCTGGGCTTTTTATTTAAGGGGATATTAACTCTGGTCCACACTCAAACATACAGTGAATGAGTGCACCTGGATGACACCTGCTATAAAAAGAAGAAGAGGAAGACTGTTCTGAGCCACTGTAGAAACACGGTGGTTCAACGCGATGGACTCGTTAGGTGATTATACACTAATGAAAACCTAATTATGAATATTATATTCCATGTCTGCAATTAAATCCCTTTAAATATTATACACCGGACCTTTAAACAGATTTATTCAACTAATGATTGCAAACTATTAGTCTTAATCGATGCCGGTGCTGTATTTAAGGCACAACCTCACAGATGGCCCAGCAGGTGTGTATCTCAAACACACACACAGTGCACTCCAACATTAGAGCAGTTTGATGTGTGATTAATTAGATCGTATTTCTGAGCAGCAGGAGCAGGAGGCTGTAAATAGGTGGTAATGTGAGGCAGTAAAAGTCTGAGGGACACAGGGACACTGACAACAGCACACACAAATACTCCACACACTGTTGTACTTCTATACTTATGAGGACCCGAGTTGACATAACGCATTACCGACCCAAAACCAAAATGATTCAAAACCTTATTGTTGAACCTTCAAAAAGGTTTTTTTTTTTCTCAAACAACTCAAGGAAAGCAGGTGTTCTAATATGTTCACGTTAATTGTCTTATGTTTTTTTTTACATGAAATTTAAGCATGGGAACAGATTAGGTGAATTGCAGTCAATGAGGAGACTGCAACGTTCACAGAATTGAAAGAGACAAGAAAAAGTGCCATTTTAGATGGAGACAACAATGAACGGCATCATGTATTTAGAGCTGCAGAAACAAATGTTGTACGAAGACTTTGACAAACTGTTGGAGAGTTTGAAATAACAGCAAGAAGCGTCGACCAGCCGTTCAGAGGGCAAAGCTAAAGCCAGCCTCAGGCGTTTTTGTCAAAATGTATCAAATTCTGGGTCCAAGTCACTCAAATGGACAGTTAAAATATGACAAGCTTATCTCCATGAACTTTTCCAACAGTGGATGGAAAAACACACAAATTTGCATTTTCTTTTCTGTATTTTATGAAATTCCAGTTAAAATTTACAATACATTTGGATGTCATTGTGACAAATTTCTGCATGAACTCATGTATTCCCCTCAGAATCAGAATGTGGGACATATGTAGGACAATGGAAAAACAAATGCTGTCCATTCTCACACAAAGTGGGACACCTGGTCACTTCTTCTATGATGACACCAGTATTATTTTAGCTTCATAAACACACACACACACACACAAAGGTAATGTTTATTGTACATTATTCTAATAACTGAAATGGACTGAGACCAAACAAATGAAGACAAACAGTACCCTCTGGTGGTAAGAGCAGATATAATTTGATTAAAGGATCATTCAGCCAAATGTCCAGGAACAGGTTTATTTCTAAATAAAATAAACTGTAAGTAAAGTAAAATGTTACTTTACTAATGTTTACCACTGTGTGATTTTGCCAGTTTTTCCTTTTTTCTTCTTTCTTTATCTTATAATTATACTGTATATTCAATGTTAATGCATTATCCCCAGGTTCTGCACCTCATTTCATTTTCTTCTGTCTCTCAGTGCTACTCGTATACACTGTTTCTCATGTGTAGGAAATGTGTGCACCATTCACCCTCCTCCAGAGGCATTCTGTAATCCAGTAGAAGTACAGATACTTGTGTAAAAAGGCCACATCTGAAAGTAGTCCAGATTCAACTTCTTTACTGCAGTAAAAGTCAAAAAGTCCAGGCTCTGAAATGTACTCAAAGTAAAAAAGTCCAAAGTAGATCTGAAGGACATTTACAGCGGCTGTTTGTGTATAAAGCGAACTGAAACTCACATCATATTAATATAATGTGAAGACTATTAAACCATTCTTACTTCAAATCAAATAAAAAACAATTGAGTGAAAATAATGAGTATTAATGTCACTCCAATGGGCAAATCAGTCTTCAGTGTCAGCAGCAGAACTCGAAACATGATGACACCTTGTCTCCAGTCTCCATTTACTGTCTGGATTGTCTTGTTACGTCTTTCATGTCATTTTTTGTCTTGCTAAATAAAAACTCTTGCACTGGTTGGTTTGTGAGGGAAGGTTGCCAAAAGGTCTGAAAATGGAAATTCTTCTTTCTTTCTCTGCCAGCCGTTCATTCTGCCCTCTCGCTCTCTCTCCCACATCCTGAGGCATTGCTACGAATCAAACCAAATACTACTGAAACCCACTGACAACAGACGCCTCTCCTCCCTCTCCCACTGAACTGGAATTCCACTTTACTTTGTGTTTTGTTGTCGTAAAAACCTGCAATGGTTAAGAATGCTCTGTATATTGTTTTGAAGCCTCTCTTTCACCAAAGCCGAAACAATAAAGTGGTACACAAAGTAGAAGTAGTGTTTTGTATGAAGTACATCAGTGTGTTGTTGTTGCTTTCATTGAAATGGTACATGTTCTGCTGAATGTTTTGATTTCAGAGTTTCATTTTGACATTTTGCTATCTCAAAGTGTTGCATCTTATTGGGCTTGTGTGTAGAGCTTTGACGCAATGAGCCAAATCCTGCGCTAGGTGTCTAAGCACTCGCCAAAAAAAAAACTGCAAATGAGAACAGCATCAAACAGACTCAAACGCACAAACAGAGGGTGAACACATGACCTCCAGTAAATAGAGATGGGAGGGGCTGCTCTCTGCTCAGGTGATACGTCCAGATACATAAGTGAAAGCATTCAGTGAGTTCAGACTCTGTTTTGACTTGAGAAAGCCGAAGCCATCTGAGGGAAGGTGAGTCTACTGTTTTTAGTATTTTCCTGTTCAAAAGGTCACCTTACTTAGTGTTGCCTTTAAAGGAAACCAGGTGGTTGTTTGTAAGGTGTTTTTACAAATTAGAATCAAGGGTCAAAGGACAGAGGGTGTCCTTATCTTCATATGTTTATTCTTCATGTAATATTGTGTGAAAGCCAGTGGTACAGGAATGTACTTGATGGTCTCAGCTACGGAGGAATGTAAACACCACGAATTCTCAAAGAACAGTTAATTATGGTGGAAAGTACCAAAAGAGAGGTTAAAAAAGCCAACGTAGGCCAGGTGAAGAAGGTGTGGCTATGGGAGAGTGCTGACACTTGGACACACTAAGACATTTCCGTTGCTCCCTGGGCTCATCTTGGTTTTGTTGTGCTCATTTATGCTACAATAAACCTATTCTAACTTGAACTCTGAACGCTGTTTGTATTTATTTGCATCTATTTCTTGTGGTAGTTAGAGTTATCTACCTCAGTCTACTTCAGAAAAGAATGTACATGAAAAAGTTGTGACTGGACAGACATTTACAAGAACAAAACTCTGATGTATGAGTCCAAGTGAGATGAAACTGAAAAGACCTGAATAAAAATAAGAAATAAGAATCCACATGTCGTTTGTTGTATTCAAGTTTAGTATTTGTCTGGTTTGTAGAACGTGGCCTGCAGCCAACCTCAGGTCTCGGTTTGGGTTATTTTAAATGTTTTTTATCACTGCATAGTAATACATTTATGTTGAATTTAAAACTATTTATTTTTAAGTAAATGTTTCACCTTATGAAATTCAGACCACATAAATTCAGAAAGAGTCAGTAAGATTACATTCATTTGAGTTTTTCCTTATATCCTCACACACAAATTGACTGTAAATTCACATTTTAAAGTGGAAGTATCTTAAAGTGTAATACCGCCACTAGGTCCTGGCTCCTATTGTCTTAAATTGAACTTTTCTCGGAGTCATTCTGGCCTCATTCAGTTTATTTGGACCCTGTGATCAGTGTTCTGGTCCATCTTTAAATTATTCCTCCATTAATATGATTTTAGGGCTGATTGACAGCTCACTCACCTGCTGAATCAGCTTTTCAGAGCTTCACGTTTATTGAATAAAACATGTTTTTTTTCCTGACACAGTTCTACTGTAGTTGTAGTTAATAAATTCTACAAACAACACCGTCAAATGATTTTGTTACACATACGTTTGATGAAGTTTGCCGTTTAACCACGTCAGTTAAACGGTAATGTTTAGCCTGAGCTCACCCATCACCCATTGCTCTGCCCTTTTGTCCCAATTTGGTCACTTCTGGCTCCAAAGAGGCAACACGGAGACCGTCAAAATGCAAACTCCTGTATATTCAGTGTGTTACTTCCTGCTCTGTCAGTCTCAGGAGTTGAACAGACATGTTTTTGTGATCTGAGCTCACAGTTGTATTGTTGATTCACCTTTCAGATCGACTGAAGCTAAGAAGATGAATGTGGATGAAGAGGAGGACAGAGCAGAGTCTCCAGCGTCTTACATAAAGAGGGATTTGTCCATAAAGGAAACTCCTGGTGGCAGTGATGAACCAAGACCCTCTGATACAAAGTGAGTAAACTATCATACTTTTTTTCACTGTTTTTGATTCTTTTATTTGATAAACATTAGAAAAATGACGGGAAAGTATGAGGGAGAAATGTGTTAACTTTTAAAGTCCACACAGCTCCAGAGAGGTCAATTCCTTAAACACTATTCCTGGTTCTGTTAACCAAACATACCAGACCATAACGACATCCACCAAAAGACAGACACATTTCCCAAAACTCTCAACACTATGACCACAAAATACTAAAACTCAACATCATTAACTCAAGTCATCACAACTCAAGCACAATTATCACACAATTCTCTATGTGGAAACACTACGAGTCAAAACTGTTGACAGAGAAATCAAAATCTCAGGATAGTTCGATCAAAGAGATATGGGTCAGTTTGCTTGTTTTGGATCCACAAAGACCTGAAGGTAGAGGAAGAGGACTCAGGAGAGGAGGTAGAAGAAGAAGAGAACCGAGAACTAAAACTAGAGTTACACAAATCTTGATGAGATTTTCATTATATACAAACTCAGTCTATGTGTGTAAATGTATCTCGTCTTGCCTGTAATGGTAATGGTGCCAATTGTATTTGTGCTTCATCTTAAAGTTTAAGTAATTCATCATTAGGATTATGATCATTAGGTTATTTTGGTGGCACTTGGTGACCACAAAATATAAATATATTATATATATAATATATATGTTTGTCTTTATAAGCACCATTATTCACTGCAGTAAGAGTACCGTAGTGTTTTGAATTAATCCCACCAGTGTTTAGTGACTGTTGTGTAGTGTTTGTGTTCTTGATGGCCTTTATGTGACGTCTGACGGCAGAGTTTGGTTCTGATGTGAGGTTATGTGGTTTTGAAAGGAGAGTTTGTTTTTGTCCTGAAAGTTTGAAGTTCGTACATGAGTGTGTAGTCATGCTACACATTATGTTTGGAGTTTTGGGAATTGGATCAAGAATTTCAGGAAATGTGTCTCAACAATTGAGAAAAACTGTAACATAATGTGCAATAAAAATGATGTACTTCTGTGTTGATAAAATATGTTTCCAGAGATCATTCCAACACACAAAGAGCAGATTCTCCAGTGTCCAGCTGTCTGTCTATGAAGAGTGACTGGTCCAAAGATGCACCTCCATTGTTCAGTAAAGAACCTGGACCTCCAGGCACAAAGTAAGAGATTGTTTCTACTTTAAAATAATATAACTGTAAAAAAAAAAAACATTTTCAGACTGCAGCTTCTCAAACGTGAGGATGTTATCTTTCTGTTTGTAATATCTAATAGAAAATAGTTGAGTGAAAAAGTAATTGGAATGATTTACCTTGAAATTGGGGTAAACTCAGAAACAGACTGTGGTAAAATGGTAATAATTCAGTTTAGTTATGTAATAAAGGTATGTAGTTTCTCCTCTGTGTAGTGTGTATTTTCTTTTCATTTAGATCTAATTTGAAAGTACATTTGACAAACCTAAATACAAGCTATATATAAAAGTAAGGAAAGAGCATGTGGCTTTTGAGCCATTGTTTAGGCATTACTAATTCTATTTTTTCTAAATAATGTATTCTTGTCCACAGAGAGAGAATCAGGAGTGTTGTTCCTGAGGTGGACCCACTGTCCTGTTCTTTGTGTCAGAACGTCCTTAGTGATTTAGTCTCTACCAGCTGTGGACATTGGTTCTGCAAACAGTGCATCACTTCATACTGGGACCAGTTTGGTTCACCTGGAGACTCCTCCTGTCCCCAGTGTGAAGATAGATCAGGAACTGGGCTGCAGATTGAGAGCACCGTACAAAGTAAGACTGTACATCTGTCTGAAGAAGAACTTTGTGTTGTTTTCATGTCATAAAATAATTAGCAGATTTCATATATATTTAGTCTTTTATATCTTTATCTCTCTTAGAAGATAATGCTCTGCAGAAGGTTTTAGATGAACATAAGATAAGTCTGAGGAGGAGATGTGAATGTGTGACTGAAGGAACTGATGAAAGAGGAAGCAGAACCCCTCTGAACAGGATCTACACTGAGCTCTACATCACAGAGGGACAGAGTGAAGACGTTAATACTCAACATGAGGTGAGGCAGCTGGAGACCATTTCCAAGAAGAGAACTCTTGAGGACACACCAATCAGGTGCCATGACATCTTTAAAACCATACCTGACCAGCAAAAACACATCCGAGTGGTTCTGACAAATGGTGTTGCTGGAGTTGGAAAAACCTTCTCGGTGCAGAAGTTCACACTGGACTGGGCAGAGGGCTTAGAAAACCAGGACGTTGATCTGGTGATTCTGCTTTCGTTCAGAGAACTGAATCTGATCAAAGATGAGCAGTATAGTCTGCTGATGCTACTCCAGGTTTTCCATCCAACATTACAGAAGGTCACAGCAGAGCAGGTCAGTGTCTGTAAACCTTTGTTCATCTTTGATGGCCTGGATGAAAGCAGACTTTCACTGGATTTCCACAACTGTGAGGTTGTTTCTGATTTCACACAAAAGTCTTCAGCCCATGTGCTGCTGACAAACCTCATCAACGGGAATCTGCTTCCCTCGGCTCTCATCTGGATAACTTCCCGACCTGCAGCAGCCAGTCAGATCCCTCTTTCATGTGTTGACAGGGTAACAGAAGTCCGAGGCTTCACCACTAATATCCAGAAGGAAGAGTACTTCAAGAGGAGGTCCAGTAATGAAGAGGTGTCCAGAAGAATCATCTCACACATCAAGAAATCCAGGATCCTCCACATTATGTGTCAAATCCCAGTCTTCTGCTGGATCATTGCTACAGTTCTGGAGCACATGTTGACTACAGAGCAAAGAGGAGAGCTGCCCAAGACTCTGACCGACCTGTACTCACACTTCCTGCTGGTTCAGACAAAAAGGAAGAAGCAGAAGTATGAAAAAGGGCATGAGACAGGTCCACAGGAGCTGACAGAGGCTGACAGAGAAGTTCTTCTGAAGCTGGGGAGGCTGGCATTTGAACATCTGGAGAAAGGAAACATCATGTTCTACCAAGAAGACCTGGAGCAGTGTGGTCTGGATGTCACAGAGGCCTTGGTGTACTCAGGAGTTTGTACAGAGATCTTCAAAAGCGAGTGTGTGATCCTCGAGAAAACAGTCTACTGCTTTGTTCATCTGAGTATTCAGGAGTTTCTGGCTGCAATCTACATGTCTTACTGCTACAACAACAACAACACAGAGGTAGTTAAGGGGTTTCTTGATGACCACAACCATAGGAATTCAAAACAGTTTGGCCTGTATGTATCGTACAGTATGATTCTCCAAAAAACAATGGAGAAATCCCTCAAAACTGAAAACGGACACCTGGACCTGTTTGTTCGCTTCCTTCATGGCCTGTCTCTGGAATCCAACCAGAAACTTTTAGGAAGTCTGCTCGATCAAAAAAACAGGAAAACACAAAACTTCCAAATCGTCATCAACAACCTGAAGGAGATGAACACTAAGGATATCTCTCCAGACAGAAGCATCAACATCTTCCACTGTCTGATGGAGATGAATGACCACTCAGTCCATCAGGAGATCCAAGAGTTCCTGAAGTCAGAAAAGAGATCAGAAGGGAAACTCTCTAAGATTCACTGCTCAGCTCTGGCCTACATGCTGCAGATGTCAGAGAAGGTCCTGGATGAGCTGGACCTGGAGAAATACAACACATCATCTGAGGGAAAACTGAGACTGATCCCAGCTGTGAGAAACTGCAGAAAGGCTTTGTAAGTACTGTTGTGAAAAGTAAGGATGTAAATCGGTGTAGTTTTGTCATTACTTAAACATTGTAAGTGTTCCAGAACTGAAAATATTAAATTGGTTTTAATAAGGCTTCTATAAATCAATATACACTATAACTTCCAAACTATGTCATTTAGGGTGTTATGTGCATAATAGTGTGCATGAAAAAGTATGAATAACTTAAATTCAATCCAAATTCAAAATATTGTAAGTTTTTGTAAATTTTCTGATATTAGGTTTGAACCGGGCATGGTTGGGCTGGAGATTTATTACGCAATTAATTCCATGAACTAGTAAGGAATCAAATTACAGTTGTCCAACTCACATTGACTAGCTACCATTAGCTACTAGTTGCAAGCTAACTATCCATGCAGTTATCTATGTATGATCTCTCTTTCTTATCATGTGCTGTCCTTGGCTGTACATCCACAGTGATTAAGAATGTAACTGCTGTGAAACTGCTGTTTTATTTCTCTGATTACATGGCTTTGTTCTTGCTAGCGCCACTCCCTGTCTCCATTCACTCTGTAACTTACTCAACCACTGCTGCTGTGCACTGGCAAAAAACTTATATTGACAAGAACTGGAAGCTAATTTTTCATTCCATCCACACAACAGAATCACGCAGCAACAGAGCTACTTTTATGCCATTTTGGACTGAAAGCAGCTCTCAAAACGCACCATCAGTTTTGTATTTTCCCTCTAATCTCTTTGTCTATTCTCTTTCCTACTGTCTCTCCAAACTGTATTGATAAGAAGTCAAACTTAATTGTTTGTTCCTTGGCAACATCAGTGTGTAGCAGCAGAGCTACACCTCGGCAAATTTAGACTGAAAGCTGTGGTTAAAAAAAACACCCTCATTTGTTCAACCTCTCTCTCTCTCAACGTATCACATGTCCCTGGTGTCCCAAAAACCGCAACTCATAATAATATATAATGTAATATGTAACCAACTTATTAGCATATTATTTGACTGTAATAAAGTTATCCACTTTCAGAAATGGTCTGAACACCAAAATGAAATGTTTTTAGATGAGGGTTTTTAACAGTTGAATGTTTATTTTTTTCCCCTCAGCGTTTTGTGGATGCTTAATGAGACACTCAACTTTGACATCATATGTTCATTTTTACCATTTGAAGCTAAATTTCCAGAGGCTTTAAGACTCAGATATTTGGTAAATGCTTTGCATAGTAATTAATTTTATATTAAACCTGTATTTACAGGCTCTCTGGCTGCGGACTCACAGAGATTCACTGTGAAGTTATAGCCTCAGCTCTGAAGTCCAGACCCTCTCATTTGACAGAGCTGGACCTGAATGACAACAACCTGCAGGATTCAGGACTGAAGCTGCTATGCATTGGACTGAGGAGTCCACACTGCATGCTGGAGACTCTGAGGTCAGTTTACTTTCTACTGAGAGTTTAGATCTTTTGTTTATTTCAGGTTATATCAGTGACTGTTATGTTTATGGCTGAACACAAAGTCTGAAGTAAATCTGACCATCTGTCATTGGTTCAGTTTGTTTATAATTAATACACGTGTGAAACTTAGATTTGTAGAAACCAAATCCTTTATCTGATTTAATAGAAATAACACTAAATTGTATGTATGTATTTATTATGTCTTTGGGTTAGCTTAATTCATTGTATTCAAAGAACAAAAAGACGGGGGTAAAATTTATTTTCAATAGATATGTTTGAAGAAGTGAGAAGCAAAGCCAGAGGATCAACTCCAGATCTAATTTAGCATACATGTTTTAAAGGAAAGGCCCTGGTCCAACCAGGAAGCCAACTCAGAACCTCCTTGCTGTGAGGCAACAGAGCTAACCACTGAACCACAAAAATAATTGTATGGATGTTGTGATATTTAGATGACATGTGTAGAAGGCTGACATTGAAGTTCCACAATAACACGATGACAAAGTCAGTCTACTGATTTTGGTAAAGCTCACTGATTAGGACATGGTAATGTTGAGGTGTACATTTAAAACATCCGACCGGTGACCCATTTTAGGGTTAGGCTTACAGTTAACCCATGTTTAAACTGATATAGTTTGGATTGTGTTTCAGCCACATGTTAAATATGGAAACTAGACGATGTTCCCTTTCAAATGAAGTCTACACTTCCTCTGTTCTAAGCCTAAGCCCCTTAAAAGAGTGGATGTCAAAAGGATATTGTCAACATAATTTATTCTTTATACAGATTGAGGGGCTGTGGTTTATCAGAAACCAGCTGTTCTTCTCTGGCCTCAGCTCTGAAGTCCAGTCCCTTCCATCTGAGAGAGCTGGACCTGAGTTACAACATCCTATATGATTCAGGAGTGAAGCTGCTATGTGATCTTGTGCAGAGTCCAGACTGTAGACTGCACACTCTGAGGTCAGACACCTTGTTTATTTCTGTGCTGAGACTACTACGATGTGAAGTTGTGGTGTCAGTAAGGTGCTGATATTATACTGATTCACACTGAGTATTTTCATGCTAAAGTTTTCTGGTTCAGTGGGTCAGTCATCAACTGTAGCAGAGCAATGCTGAGCTACTCCTTCTAACTCGTCATATGGTGAGAAATTCACACAATGTATAATTCACTCTGAGCCTGTTAAATAATAAACACTGAACATGTTAACAGTTAAGATTAGGGCTGTCAAAGTGCAGTATGTCAAATTAAATTAGATTTTATTCAAATAAATTACATCAAATCAGGAACAACTTACATGATTCTACCACCATGTACAGTTGTATAAGCAGCTGATAACAACATATGTAGAAGCAGCACTGTATGATGGTCACATCATCTGAGCTCTCAGCTCAGTTCTCTTTCAGATTTATTGGACTGTCATGGAAATTCATTTGACACTTGAACATTGTTGTTAATTATCATTTAAATTTGTGCATTTGAAAAATTATTGCCTTAAAGTGTATCTGTAATTTGAATGACCTTGGTGGTTTTGAAATTGAAATTGCACTTTAATATATAGGCCTGAGTTTGTTCTTATTTCTGTCGACGCAGATCAGAAATATGTCTGACAAGCTGACAGTCAGTTGTGATGGTCTTGATGGTTTCATTGTAAATCTGTCGTTCACAGGAGGGAATCTGTGTTTAAAGTAAAGAAGATGATATTAAGCAATAGGATTTAAATTTGAAAATACTTATTTTGTATTTATTCCTCATTAATGCTATGATTTTAATATTTAAATGTGAACTATTACAAGCTTCGAGTTTAAGAAGAAAAATATGATTAATCGAGATTAATTACAGCAAATTATGCGATTAATTAGTTCATTATTTTTAATCAATTGATAGCCCTAGTTAAAACACATGCATGTATGTATGTTTAAGCTCTGGAGTTTATATTGTGTGAAATATTAATGGTTCCATATCCCAACGCCAAATGGCGGTTTTGGGGTTTTCTCTTCTACACAGCTGCTAACAAAACTGTTTTAACAATACTGTTTGCCTGTATCTCATGTTAAAAGCTGCACACAGGTAATATTTTTACTTTCAATGCTTGGGAAGGGTCAAAACAAACCTGTAACAGACCTGTAAAATTTTACTTGGTAAACCCTTGGCTATAAAATAAAAACAGCTGATATATATGTAAATTTTCTAATAGTTTCATTGCCACTTAAAGTGTCATTTATACATTTTTCAGATTGAGGTGGTGTCGATTATCAAAGGTCAGCTGTTTTTCTCTGGCCTCAGCTTTGAAGTCCAGTCCCTTCCATCTGATAGAGCTAGATCTGAGTAACAACAACCTTCAAGATTCAGGAGTGAAGCTGTTGTGTGATCTTCTGCACAGTCCACATTGTAGACTGGAGACCCTGAGGTTAGGTATTTTGTCAGCCTATAATCTCTCCAGCATCTGTAACAATCCTGGTGAATTTGTTTTTATTTGCACAAATAACTTATATTTATAATTATACTAAACTATAATTTATATATATTATATAGTGTTTTGTTGATTGCAAGATTTTTGCCTGCTGTCACACACACACTACTGTTTCTACTGTAAGGTCAAAGTTTGGCTGTTAGTAAATTATTGCTTTTTGGAGTCACATCTGTGTTTAAAGGATCATTCAGTCAAATACTTGGTTTAAAATTATAAGTAAACTACTGAGGTAGAAATATTCATTTAGATCACAGTTATTTTAAGTTAAGTTTTTATAAGTTTGGACTTACATTGAGCTGCACATTTAAAACCTGAACACATCTGACTGGATTATTGATAGATTTTAATCTGCATAATTTTTTTTTTATTCAGATTGAAGCGGTGCTGGTTGTCAAAGATCAGCTGTTCTTCTCTGGCCTCAGCTCTGAAGTCCAATCCCTCCCATCTAAGAGAACTGGACCTGAGTGAGAATGACCTGCAGGAGTCAGATGTTGAGGAGTTATCTGATCTTGTGCAGAGTCCTCGCTGTAGATTGAAGAGTCTGAGGGCAATAGGAGATTGGAGTCCATCCGTGGTGTTTCGGTGAACAGCCTTGGAGGAGAATACTCAGCCAATCAGATCAGAGGCATGTTTATGTAGATGTAGACATGTAGATTTTGTTTCTTTTGGCTGTACAATAAATGAATTGATAAAGTCTCAGAAAACACCGATTTCTGATCTCTGCTTGTGTCTTCTTCACTCATCAGATGGACTTTCTCTGTGTAACAACCTAAGTGAGCAGGAGAAGAGAGTTTCATCCAGCAGTGACTGACTCTCAGTGCTGTAGTCTTAACTGATCCGAGAACAGCTCCACTGTCAGACTACCTGGTCCACTCTCATCCTTGTTTTTTTTTCAGTGTGAATTATGATGAATTAGTACATGAAAGTATTAAATGTTTTTACCTAAATCAAAAATAAAGAGACAGGATTTTTCACATCAAGATTATACGTAAAACACACAAATTAGTCAGAGGGGATCAAATAATAATAGATGCTTGTTTTCTCTCCAAAACAATGAAATGGACTAAGTAGCAAGCAATGTGTGAGGCAGGTACTATTAACTCTTCCATTAGAATAAGGGTCTTATATACTAAAACATAAGTATAGGTGTTTGGAAATGTTTGAGAACTATGTATTGCTTTTGTAAAATGTGTGGAGAGATGATGAAGAGGAAGAGTAAGTTCTCTTTGGTTTAAAACCTACAATATGTTTTTGCTGAGCTCTCTAGACAATAACCATGTGAAGTTAATTAAATACTTGCTTGTTACTTCTTAATGTACATATCCTGTTGAACTCCAAGGTCCCCCAATTGGGGGACTTTGAGAGTCACCGCAGAAAAAGACACACAGTGCTCGGCCAGTTATGTAGCAATATAGTCATGCTGCACATCAAATGAAACAGAAGAAACTAAGCTACACGCACATATAAGCCATTTTTACATAGACCAAACACAACTCAAACACCAAGCATATAAAGATCC
>JAPQRN010000002.1:1637233-1650072 GCA_037367275.1 Coranthus polyacanthus
GTTGAGGAGGATGAGGAGGAGGAGGAGGATGAGGAGGAGGAGGAGGATGAGGAGGAGGAGGAGGATGAGGAAGAGCAGGAGGATGAGGAGGATGAGGAGGAGGAGGAGGGGAAGGAAGAGGAGGATGAGGAGGATGAGGAGGAGAATGAGGAGGAGGATGAGGAGGATGAGGAAGAGCAGGAGGATGAGGAGGATGAGGAGGAGGAGGAGGAGGATGAGGAGGAGAATGAGGAGGATGAGGAAGAGCAGGAGGATGAGGAGGATGAGGATGAGGAGGAGGAGGAGGATGAGGAAGAGCAGGAGGATGAGGAGGATGAGGATGAGGAAGAGCAGGAGGATGAGGAGGAGGATGAGGAGGATGAGGATGAGGAGGAGGATGAGGAAGAGCAGGAGGATGAGGAGGAGGAGGAGGAGGAGGAGGAGGAGGAGGAGGAGGAGGAGGAGGAGGAGGAGGAAGAGGAAAAATGACCACCAGTCGAATTCAGTTCATACTGATAGAACCGTTGCTCAGCTTAGACATAAAATTCAATCACAATTTTTTTCTATGTTATACCTTTGTTTTTTGTTGTAACGTCTTCACGTTGTCACAGAATCTTCTAATGTATATTTTTGATATTTAGAGGAAGCTTCGTTATGATTCAATGACCAATTGGCTCTTTCAGCAACACTTAGGTCAGTTACAAAACTACTCAAAACCTGCTACAGACCACGTTGTGTCACAAGCTCTAATTTGACTTTTTAACTTCACCCCAGGGATGTAACCTCACACCACAAGCCCATGGATTTACAGATGACTTTGAAGATTTCTGTTAAGTGAATATTAAACATGCAGCCAAGATGAAGGTGTGGATTGTTTTTCTTTGCATAAGCAAAGGATGGATACAAACAGCCTCTACAGCTGATGTAACTCCAACGCCATCGGCTGCAACGGTGACGCCGACCGAAGACGAGAGCGCCCAACTAGTGGTAAAACAAACACTTAGAACTCAGAAGACATCATGTCTTGAAAATGTAATGAATGATGTATGGTTGAACACTTTGATATCACTGTCCCCAGTTAAACTCTTAAAGGAAGTATCGGTTTTAAATATTAGATTTCTGGTCTCTTTTTATTTTCACTTAAACACCCAGTGTCACCTTAGTGTCACCCCTCGTTCTCCACCGTCTTGTCAAAATGTTGGCAACCATTTCCAAAAAACAAGATGGTCACAGCCAAAATGCAGAACCCAAGACTTCAAAATGACCACAATCCAAGCTTCATCCACTTTATTTACAATCAATGCTTCCAAACATCATTCATTCAAGATCACGGTCGTTCTCTAACTTGGATTGAGGACTTTAACTTCTAACCAGAACACCAGCCTGTTAATATTCCTGTCTCCTCATAGGACTGGTTAACGAAGTATGGATACCTGCCACCTTCAGACCCGTCCACAGGACAGCTACAGGCCTGGACCGCTGTCACTAATGCAGTCAGAGCCATGCAGAGGTTTGCAGGCCTCAAAGACACTGGAGTCTTAGGTGAAGAACTCTTAGATTGTACGTATTATTTCAGAAGCTCTATGATTCCTTGAATCCCCTCTTACACTTAAACCTGTACAGATGAGGAGACCAGGACCCTTATGAGTGCTCCACGCTGCTCCTTACCAGACCAGGAGGAAGGTCATGAGGACAGAATCATAAGAAAAAGAAAGAGGAGGGCCATCTCCATGTGGACCCGTAGGAACATCAACTGGAGGTTGGATGAGTTTCATTTATTGGAACCTTGATCTGGACAAAACATGAGGATTTGTTGAGCTGAAATGTAAAATAATCTGAAATGATAATCAATAGATATGATTACTGGACAGAGTAGTGGAAGCTTTAAGTCCCGTGGGGGTTGTTTCCCACGGCCGTGTCTGACAGGTTGAGGCCTAGCGTTGCTCAGGGAGGCTTCGTCTGTTGCTGAGGTGTTCCTACATGTTCCTGGGTAGTCCTGTACAAAAACAGTCAAAAGACTAAATGAAGAGTCAAGAGACGTTTAAATCACAGATGAGGCTAAAAGCAAAAAGCAGATGCTAACAGAGTCAAGTCTCCAGCTGCCTGTGTGTCTGATAAATCACCAACCACAGGACAGTATCAATATCATGACTGATCGATACATCAAGTTTATGTTCTGTTTGTTAATCACAGTTTCATGGAATAATTACACCAGTCCAGTCAAGGGTACATTTGCTTGTTTCTCGTGAAAATCTTCTTAATCTCATCTGACTATTTTGTCTTCTTTCAGTTCTTCCTAACTGTTCATACTCACTCTTCTTCTTTCCTAGGTTGCATTCATATCCCTCCTCTTCAGTTCTGTCCCGTGAGACGATTCGCTCACTGGTCTTCTATGCTTTAAGAGTGTGGGCGGAGCCAACGCCCCTGGAGTTTCACGAGGTTCGTACATCTCACTGATGCAGTTTTCAGCTTCTAGACGGAAGACGGAACGTGTCCTAAAACAAAGCAACGAGTCAAATCTAGTCTGATCTGGTCACGTTGCCAAATGCTCCTGAATTTAGCTTTGATGGAATCACCTTTAAAGGTCCCTTATATTAACACTTAGTTATAATTAGTTAATTGACCAAGTTCATATTTTCAAAGCTTATATTTTACACCTCAGAGTTGATCAAAACACAATAAAAATGCATTTTCGTGATGTGGGATCTTTGAGTCTCACTTTTGCTCTTGTGTCTCCAGGTGGGCAGTCCAGAGGCCGCTGACCTACAGGTAGACTTCCTCCATGGTTACCATGGTGACGGCTATCCTTTTGACGGAGCAGGTGGTGCAGTTGGACATGCCTTCTTCCCATCAGACCCTGCCCGGGCTGGGGGTGTTCATCTGGATGCAGAGGAGCAGTGGGCCTTCAGACAACCAGGTAGAAAAAAATGTACAAAGAAGTCACAGTAACACTGAGCTTCCCTTCACATTCATCGTTCTCTTTTACTTTCCCTTCAGCGTCTGAAGGCACTGACCTCTTCACAGTCCTGGTCCATGAGTTTGGTCATGCACTGGGCCTGGCTCACTCCTCATCCCGTCACTCTGTGATGAGGCCGTACTACCAGGGTCCAGCTGGAGACCCCCTGCACTACCGCCTGGGACCCCAAGACCTGGAGCACATCACGCAGCTCTACGGTAAGACTTCATCAGACCATTCATAAGAACGTACGGTCTAAAACAGGACTAATTCATCCTCAGAACTGCAGCTTTTATGTTGGGTCATGTAAATGAGGACCTCTGTCTGCCAGCTGCTGGCCTGACCTCCGGTGTGTTGTTGAGGAAGTACATCCTCTTGTCGTCAGTATAGTGAGATGCTCATGTGAAAGGCTTTGTATTGTTAAGGATCAAAAGATTAAAATGCATGAAATGACAAAATAAGTGACTGGATTGTTGTTGTGCCTAATATCATGCATGCTTCTTCACATCCGACCAGCTGCTCCAGAAACACAGAGCTGTGTGATTGGATGTACAGACCTCTATGCATATGCATCAGTGTGAGAATAATATGGCTGCTTTGTCATTTCTGATGCAACTCGTTCTGTTTTAAATGTAGGGACGTCTTCTGTTTTTTTTAAGCTCATTGCTTTCTTATAATTATAATGTCAGAAAAACACCATAAACACAGAATCTGTTTATTTGTAACATTATTATATCTCATACCGTCCTATCTATTCTGTGCATCTTTAACCAAAGGATAACTCATCGGGTTTAAATTGTTTCTATTTTGTAGGTAAACGGAACCAGTTGCTGGCGACTGACGCTCCTCGTCTTGCCCCAGAACCTCATCTGCGTCACCGAGGCCACCATCATCACAGACATGGGTATCTTTCCCCAAACTACTCGGCTTCTTCTAAGCATCTTTTTCTTCTTCAATCAAGGCTTCTTCAATCACTAACTTCCTGTGTTGTATCCCTCAGCTCCTCTATAGATCGCTGCAACACCAGTTTTGATGCTATAGCAAGAATCCGAGGAGAGACTTTCTTCTTCAAAGGTCTGATTCCACCTCAGCAAAGGTGAAGCGTCTTGTATTTCCCTTGCTCATCCCTTCCTTCACTCTTCCTCAGGTCTGACGATGTGGCGGGTGAACGGTGGGGGTTTGGTGTCGGGTCGCGGGGCATCGGTCAGGAGGCTGTGGAGAGGTCTGCCTCCGGACCTGACTCGGATTCACGCCGTTCTGGAGAGACAGTCAGATCACGCCATCATCTTCATCAGTGGTACAGTGGCAACTTCCAATAAAGGCTGTGATGTGTTATTAGTCCTTCCATGTCTATCCAAGCCTGCTGCTGTTTTCAATTTGATCTCACGTGGTTAACTTATAGACTGCAAAGGATTTCAAATGTTTCCATTGAACCAACAAATCATGAACATGCCTGGACTCCATGGCATTAAAATATCTCGAACCTTAACCCAGTGTTTATTACTCTGCTTTATAGATTGGAAACAGTTAAAGGGCATTTTGCTGTGTCTTGCTGTAGGTTCACAGTTCTGGCTCTTCAGAGACCTGTCCCTGCAGGACGGCTACCCACAGCCCCTCTCTGGCCTCAGGATGGGGCTCAGTTTGGCTGAAGCAGGAGGTGACGAGGAGGAGGAGGAAGCAGCAGGGAGGTGGGGCCTGGTCTGGGATCCAGAGGAGGGTCCCATTTGGGGGGACATGGGAGAATCCAGAGAAGATCAGCAAGGGGACGCGTGGACCCAGCTCCTTTCAGAGGGTGTCAGTGGCATCACCACGGACGCCGATGGTCAGTGTGTGGACTGTGTGTAGACGTCTGTGTGTCATGTTTAGTGGAAGCTTATTTTATTACATTTTTCTATTTTTTCCAAATGATAAAGCATTAATAATTCACAACCATTCTGCCCGTTTCACACCAAGCATGAATTTTCATGTAGAGAAATATATAAAAACTTCCTGTAATTTAATGGGTTCTTTGCAAACAACTGCAGCAAATTTGACAAAAGACAAACCTCAAAAAGACAGATGTCAATTTTTTCAGATTTCTGCAAGTGGAAATAAACATTAGACCAAAGAACTCCTTTGTTACAGCAGTTTATCCACCATCTACAACATGTCAATACAGTGACAACTTCCATTTCACAAAATATACACTGAATACCTTTTATTAAATTCCTTTAAAGTCTTCACTATAATGAGTCTGGACCGACATGGATGTAAAGCTCACCTGGTTGACGGAGGCAGAGACTGAGGCAGTAGTAGTTGACCAATCCCTGCTTGGTTTTAAAGTACTTTGTCCTGAGTTCTTTGACTCTGTTTAGAGTAAAACCTCTGGTCCAGGTCTTGTGTTGCATGTTGTCATCCCTCCTTTCACTCTCACACCTTTTCTGTCTCTAATAACAGAAAAAACCTACTGTAATAAAACCAAACCCCATTTCTCTTGTCCAGGCTCCGTCTATCTCTTCAAAGGAGACTCCTACTGGAAGTTCATGTTTCCACGCTCTGCGCCGCAGGATGGATACCCACGATCCTCAGCCACCGACTGGCTGGACTGCCCTGACTCCTCCTCCTCCTCCTCCTCCTCACCTGGTCTGGACGGCGTAGACACCTTGTCCTTGTCTTTCTCTCCACCTGCAGGAAGACAGGAGCTCAGGGAGAGATGGAGGGAGGACGGAGACAAGGACGAAACAGGAGGAAGAAGAAAACATGGAAATAAACTGAAAGACAGACAAGACAGCGAGCCGCACATGTGGACACAGTGCACCTGTCCAAATGCAGCAGCATCGGGCAGGACTACACATGGTTTTGTTGTTTTGCTGCTGAGTGTGTGGACACTGCTGGTTATTTAAAACTGCTCAACTAATTTGTGAGATTAACAGTAGGAGAACACTGCCAGAGTGGAGCCAGTCATTACCAGTTTAAATGTACACTATGCTTTATCTCAGACGGTCCTGTCCAACAAGGAACGGAGTCCGTGAAGAGCTCTTCAAAACCTTAACTTAACTATAACCTGAATCAGGTACCGTATTTCCTCACATATTGTCTGGGCCTTTATTTTGAAGGAGGTTTGTATTAGAGTCAGGACTTTATCATTTCCTCTGATTAATACATAGAAATGGTCCTATTTAGTACAAAACCTTGTTTTGATCCGCTCCCATTTGTGCTGTTAAAAATACTCTATTGTGCTTTCAATACAAACTGAACACTTCCTGAACCATTTCAAACTAAAAGCCCTCTAGTGTTTGAGTCAATATAAACCATTCATTTCTTAACAGGGCTTTTATTGTGTAAGCGTTTCCTTCCTGTTTCCTTCCATTCAAACTACAGTTTGGCTGAAATATTCAGACACATAAACCTGCAGTGACTGAAACCAGACAAAAACTCTTCAGATGATGATCTACAACGACGTGTTGAAAACAGATGGATTATATTGTTAAATGTATTCAATTCAACTTGTAGAAGTGAACATTACGTTTCTCTGGCAGCTCATTATATGACACGGGCTTTTAATGGACTTTAATGGGTTTTTTTGAGGAAATGCGGTACACGCCTGAGTGTGTATTGTGTCTATTGTGTGTGTTGTGTGTATTGTGTACTGCTTCATCAGGATGTAGTGTGTTAAACTGAGATTCTAATCACAGCCAGTCTAGTATTTATGTTAAAACACAGTTTGTCGTTTCTCAGTGAAAACAGTAACGACAGACGTCAATGTGTGGAATGTGGAAATACTACGTCCATGACGCCAAACAGCAGCGTAGTCTTCTTCATCTTTTCATGTTGGACACATTAGACACTACAGTGACTCAATACTCACTCTAGTGGTTCAAAGTGGTATAACGAGACAGGACACGCTAACTGCTGTAGATATCTGTGTAATATTGTACATTAACATCTTTGACATAATGCAAAACTGTTATTTCTTCACATGTTGATAATTTAGTTTCTTTTTCACTGCGTTCAAGTAGAAATATTACAATTTCTACCTTTAATCTGATGGTTGAGCTGTAACAGAGTTTATCATCTGCAAACATGACCTTTGTGACATTAATGTAAATACAGTTATCGGTTTTCTATCTGTTTCTATAACAGTGTGATGTTTGAAACATGATGCATCGGCAGCAGTTGATTCATCTGCTTATGAAGTTTGTGCAGCATCTCTGTACCTCTGTAAAACCAGGAACCGTTATTTGTAGAGTCCTTCTTATGGAAGGTTTAAACAAACCCGATTTTATTTGAAAAAGTGTAATTTTAACTCATGAGATGCTGCTGGGTCCTGATCGTGGGTTTAACACAGATTCATCAGATGCTTGTGATCAAGAGCAGCTCAGATGATTCATGAAGCTGATATGTTGTTGTTGTTGTTTTTCATTCTCATAAAATACAAAAAATGTTTAATAACAAACGTGACAAAATTACTGAACTTAAATGAACGTTTACTTAGAACATCATGTCTATGTTGTCTGCGTTTGTCACAGTTTAAACTAAAACCAGCATCTATCATCTATCATCTGATTCCAGGATCTCATCTCATCATTTTTTGTTTACAGGCCTCACAAAATAATCAGCAAATGGCATTTAATCAGCTTATCTCTAGTCAACCACATTTAACCTTATAAGTTCCATGAACTTTTGCTCATTGTTAGTGTTAGCGTTAGGCTTTTAACAGACGAAGTCAAAATACACGTATTAGACGTCGTTTGAAAGGGAACGTCTTCTAGTTTCTATGTTAAACATATGACTGTGAATGGGTCATTGAACTGGTGGATGTTACTGAATTACAAAATGTAAAAATAGTAAGAGTTTACAAGTATCACAGGATGTTTACATGGAGTGTTCTGCACGTTTCCCTTCGTAGTGGATTGAAGTGCTTTTCACACGGTGCATCGTCAGCTTCATCCTGATCAGTGCAGAGAATGTAGCCGTGCATGTACATAGTGTGTTTTTATCATGTGTTTACAGCAGACTTATGTCAAAACCTGATCCCAGACCACCTTCACAGCTGATCTGTGGTCAGCCAATCACAATGCTTGAATAGAATAGTCTGAATACTCCTCCACATCACATCATCTGACCTGAAACAGGATCGTTTTTAACACTGTGAATAATTCAAATGTACAGTTCATGTGTTAGTGAAGTAACTAAACTGGTCAATGAACAGAAAATAATAGAACTTACCCTTTAAAGAGGAACATATAATAATAATAATAATAATAATAATGCATTGAATGGAGTTTTGTGTCACATGCTGTATGTCTCAGCAGATGAACAACAACAGGTCAACAAAACAAAGATTAAATATCACCAACACTCTGAGGTTCAGCTTCTAAACCATCACTGTCCTGCACTGATTCTTCTACATGATCCTGGAGACTATGTGGACACGTGACAGACACGCCTACTTCTTATCACGTCTCTATTGTCTGTCTGTGATCGTCTGAACCTCGACCTGGTCTACATTAGACCTACATTTGTAGACCTGCAAAGACCTGACATGAGCCTAATTCATAAGATATTAGAACAGATATTATATTAGAAGGTATTTAAAGATGTTGCTTTTCTCGTCATTCATTAAACAGAACTCGACTTAAACCTGACTGAGCTCAGTTCAGGATCAGCTGGAGTCAAAATAATGTCCTGTTCAGATCTTGACATCCTACACATATATCTGAAGTGTAACCCAGACCTTCACGTAGAGTTAGATACGCTTCAGTTCAAGGAGAATACAGAAAAGAGTGTTTCAGGGCTGTTTATGTACGTTCTTCAAACTTCACACGTACTTCACTGTGTGTTCGAATCCATCCTCGTGTTGTCTTAATAATTATCTTGTTGCCTAAAACAATGAACTGTTGTGAAACCTGTAACCAACTCATAGCCTTAGTCAAACGCTGTGTAATAACTAAAGAAATGATAATGACACAAAATGGACAGACGTACTGTGTGTGCAGAGGAGAATAGTCGCTGTAGTAACTCCAGTTCTCTGAGTATGTGCATAGTCCCTACAGTCCAGATCTACGCCCCTGAAGGCCTTAGATGCAGTTAGTTGTATATACTGTACATACATATATGTGTATATGCAGATACTGATTGATTCACTGATATATTTTTTTATCTTTGTAAGTTAAGCTCGTCCACATTTTTGATTTTTCAAATCTTTAAACCCTGAACCTGTCTTTTTATTTTCTACTTCTATACTCACTCTAACATCATTTTCATACATAAACCTGACCACACATGTAGACCTTTATATTTACCTGTAATGCTTGAATAAGAAGACAATGATTTGTCTGAAAGTCAGTCTTAAATGTGGTTAAAAATGATCTGGATCTGAAGCTGTCCAGAGAAGGAGGCAGAATCCATGTCACATCTCAGACACTTGAATTACAATACGATGAAAGGAGATTATGGAATTCATGAAACACTGCAGCTTTCATACCTGTTATTAAATGAAATGAAAGGTTTCATTACACGTTTTATATGATGTGAATCTAAACCAGAAATCTTGGGGAATGTTGGGTTGAGTGGAATCAACAGCAGGTTGATACTGTAGACATGAAGTCTCACAGGGTTTATTGCTGTTGGACTAATGGTCTTTGAAGGTTGAAGAGATGTTTTTAAAATAGTAAAAACTTTAAACAGAGTGAGTGTGTTTAGTGTAATATTGGTGTGAGAGCTGTGGCCGTGCTGGAACTCCCCTGGTTGGATTACCGAGGTACTGAAAATCTGTCACATTCCATATCAGGCACACGATTTACTGCAAACGCAGCAGATAGGTCGCTGTGGTTGCCTCATTACACGCACAGACAGACCAGTAGTAAGATAAGCCGCTTTACTTCACACTCAGCAAATTTTCAATAGTTTTGTGAACTTTTATGGAACACTTTACTTTATCACACGGTGAAATCAAAGCTGTGCATGTGTTAAAAAAACCCAGATCAGACGTCTTCATAGAGAACGGCAGACGGTAAACACAGCACCTGTGATTTCCTTATCACGACTGTTGGCCAGAGCCAGTCTCATAAAGAGAGACATTGACTGAATGTGGAAGTTCAGTGTAATGCAGTGAATTTTCCCTCTTCACAACAGACACGATACACGAGATAAGCACGAACAAACTAATGGCTTTTCTCACATAAAACCCTCACCTTTACAGCCAGCGTTTTTACACAACAGAGAAAAAAACTTTTTCACCTTGACAGCATGGTTTAAAGGGGTTTAAATCAGGTTTATTACTTTCTGGAAATAAAATCACTCTTAAAATCGTGAAGGCACACAGTGATGTGAAATAAAAAATAATGGATAATTCCCCTCAAATGCATAAAGTAATGAACGTGTTTTGAAAATGTACAGAGTAGAAAGTACACATTAGGAAGTAAAAGGAAAAAGTTCAGGAATCAGGAAAGTTATTCAGCGAAATGAAGCAAAAAGTACAGATACCTAAAAAAAATAAAGCATTGTGAATCATAGTAAAGCTAAAACACCTCTGTCCAGACACATAAACGTAGACAATGAGCTACGCCCGAACGAGGAGAACAAATGTCATGAAACTGACAGACGTTATAACTGTTGAAATGGTGCTGATGGTTGTGGCGTTGGGTTCGGCCTTTGACCTCTCTGCTTACGGTCTCCACCATGACCTGGTCTTTGCAGACATCTGGTGCTTCTGGAGCTCTTCAGGTCATTGGTGGGTCTGGGTTCCCAGTGTTGAAAATGAATTGAATGAATTAATTTTGGTTTTATTACAGAGGTTTTATTCCAAACCAAGCACCGAATGATGGCAGTCTGACAAGTTGAGTATTTTTGTGGTAATACTGTGTTACCACACACCGTCTTTTAAGGGTTAATCTACAGTTCTTCTGTTATAAACCTAACCCTGAGGGAGAGTTCAAGGAACTTTATGAAAAGGGTGTTTGTTAAGAGATCAAACTTTTAGTTCTCTCTGATTACGAGACTTGCTGTGACTGCTGCCACAAACAGACTGTCCCCCTCTGGACCTGTCTGTGTCTTCTGAGAGCTCTGTGGGTTTAACTTAAGGGTCCTCAGAAGACCAGCTGAGACAGAGAACAATGCAGGCTGCTAAAACCTTATGTGGCTGAGCACCCACCTAGAGCCATAAATAGAGTTTGGATAATGGACGCCAATTTTAAATAGATTACAACCCTGTCACCTGACGGACAAAGGCATGATGTTGTTTGCTTTATCCACAGTGAAGTGGATCTGTCCTGCTTCAAATCTTCCAATGTTTACCACTGAGTAAGTTCACAAGCGTGGACCTGTTGACGGTGATGCAGACTACATGGTACTCGTTCACTTACCACACCCACAATTTCCGAGCGTGAGGATGAACTGAATACATCGACGGATTGTTTCTTTCTATTTATAGCTCTGGACGTGAGAAGAGGTGAAACCCATTGTACGGACCAAAGGCAGGGAAAGAGACGTCTGTGTCAGCAGCTCACGTGTCTCCAACCAGATGAACGGATTCAGCCACACGGGGTGGATGGGACAGTCTCTGGGTCTCAAGACTCAATCAATGGAAGCTCACTTTTATTTTTGATAACAGCGATCCAGTCTTCAAAAGGACCTCTGGAAACATTTCCTTTTTGATTTTCATCACTCCAATGCTGAGTCGCCATCCAAGAGCAAAGCTTATGAGGGATTTTCACCAGGACATAACGGGCTTGGAATGCCGACGGTTTAAAAAGCGAACTCTGCTCTGGAACACATCAAGTGAGGAAACCAGCTTTGTGTTCTTACTTGTGGGTGCTTTGATTTATTAGTACAAAGCAACACAGTGAACTGACAAACCCACACAGCGTTGGAGAGTGACAGGTAACGGAATCACTCCATCAGTTTCAGAACACCATCACATCATGGGCCTTTGCACAAGTAAGTCCACCATCACTCTGGATCCGAGCGCTCATACCCTGAGTGTGGACCGAGCCAGCCGAGCGGCGGGGGAGGGAGTCAGCCCCGAAGGGACGCCCATCTTGGATGAAGGCATCCTGATGGTTCAGCCAGTCAAAAGCAAAGTTGAGGGCGGAGGAGGAGGCGGAGGTGGGACTAGAAGCGTCGGGGCGGTCAACCAGACTGCCAAGGGTTACCTAGAGCTAGGGGGAAAGGGGGGAGGAGGGGAGGGGGAGGCCCAGACCTCACGAGAGGCCGAGGAGGATGAAGATGACGAAGAGGCTGACGAGGTGGAGGAGCTGATCAACTTCTCAGATAGCGAGGGGAGTCTACGGAGTGAGTTCCTGGAGTAAACGGTCCAAAGATGGAAGCAGAACTACAGTTGAGCTGTTGGTCAGGAGACATCCATGAACAGTCTGTACACCATCCGAATAACGGCACTAGAGTCATTCAGAGCTTCACGACACCAGCCATGAGCTTAGAATCCACTTCAGTTAACATCAACATGACCAGCTGTCAAACCTCATGCAACCACACGAGCACACGCAAATCTTACACAATGAACCTTTGTGAACCTGTGACCAAGTAATTCATGAAGATGCATTTTATAGACTGAGCTACTCAACAGGACATACAGTCATCAAAGAGAGCCCTCCTCTGCAGCTGCAACATTAAACATGAACATATTAATGCATCAATAATTAATCCAGTAATATACAATGACCGGCCAAAAAATACCTCACCACCTGGATTTTCAGGGTTTTTCCATCAGTGGATTTCTTCTTCCCTGAAGACACGGACATATTCCAAGAGGACGACACCAGGATTCATCAGGCTCAGACTGAAGACTGAAGACCTCAGAGTCCTGAACCACAGAGTCCACACCTGAGCCACAGAGTCCACACCTGAGCCACAGAGTCCACACCTGAACCACAGAGTCCACACCTGAGCCACAGAGTCCTGAACC
>JAPQRN010000002.1:1650172-1664149 GCA_037367275.1 Coranthus polyacanthus
GACTGTAAAGCCCTTTGAGGCAAATCTTGATTTGTGATATTGGGCTATATAAATAAAATTGAATTGAATTGAATTGTAAAATTTGGTTTATTTAAAAGGTTTCAAACATAAAACTTAGCCATAGAACATCATTTTGAATTTGTTTTCATTAAAATACCATTTTTCCTTGGTTTTGTATTTGTATTTCAAGTTCAACAGCACCAGACAATGTGAACATGACAACAACCAGACACACACACACACACTGATAAACATGTCAAACAGCAGTTAACCCTTTCATCTCTCCAGCTGCCATCCATCATGAGTCTTACCTGACTTCCACAGAGACAGAACCAGAACCAGAATCAGCATCAGTTCTCTGTGATCCATGTCCAGTCAGTGTGTAATGATCAGCAGCCGCTCCACTCCACTCTGATCACTGCCTCTTCTTCACTGTCTCTGTCTTTTATCAGGAAATGTGTCAAGTTTTTCCACTGCTCTTCACTTTTATTTCACTTTTATCTCCTCATCGCTTCTTCTCAACGCGGTGCATGACATTTTTCTGTCGATTCAAAGTGGGAGTGGAAGAGGAAGGAGTGAATGAGTGTTAGTGGCAGCAGGACAGTGTGTGTGAGTCCAAATAAACTGTCAGTTTCCACCTTAAAAACACACATCTACTTTATTAAATCTTATTTTCACATGTTTTGTCCTTCATTTGTGTCAGTGTTAAAGTCTCCACTGTCGGTCCTGTGTCTTTTCTGGTCTATTGTCTCTTTACTCTTTGAATGACGTCTGAGCACAGTTTGAATCAGTCTGTGTCCACATCCATCTGTTTAAATCCCACTTTAAGACGTGCACATACCAGCAGGGTGTGTCCCAAGGCCGCCAGTCGTCATCTAGTGACGAACTTCCACAGTGGGAATTCCAAACCTGAAGCCTCCACTGCACAGTTGATTTTCTCATTCATCGCTGTTATTGGACAAAAACATCTCATAAATAAGTGATTATATGAATGTGTTGTAACATGACTGGAGTGGATCTTTAATAACTCTGTTCAGTTCAGATGTGAGACGTGTGGACACGGGGATGTCATTGAAAAGAAGCAGCCGCTGTCAGACCATCAGACAGGTTGGAAACCAGGTACCAGATATTTGAGGAGCTTCATGTTCAGGTCGACCTCCACTTAAATGTGTCTGATCATCTGACTGTTCCTGTTTTTATTACTGACACAATGTTCTACACAAACTGACTTCTTTAATATAACCTTGAAGGCAACAACTTAGTTTCTTTAGTTTATTGTCATTTATTTCTGATTTCTTATAAATCCAGGACATGAAGTGACAGGTTCAGGATTTCTAGGTTTGAAATATTGTTGGTACAGAATGAGCCCTGACCTCTGACCTCTGTTGACCTGTGCTGTGGTCCTTCAGGAGGAGCTGGTCCTGGGTCAGCAGTCCTCACCTTCCACATATCATTTGTGACAGTGTCTTACTGCTACAGTTGCATTTCTAGTATTGATGAAATTTGTGTCTGTTCGAGGAGCAGTTGATTAGAGGATCTGGTGTCACCTCAAATAAACAGAGAAAGCATTAATCATTAAGGATTCATCTACTTGGGAGATTCTCCACAGTGTGAGTAAAAATAAATGCACACAACAGGGATGTGGTCACACATTTTGGGAGGCAGGTACCCAAATAAAAAAAAAACGTTTGCAGAATGTTTCATGAACGATCAAAAGGAACAAACAACACAAGTAGAAACCCAAAAAACATTCAACTTGCAAGTTGCTTCTTAAGCACAATGACTGATTAAAAAACCCTCAGGGATTCATTGGAAAATACATTCAAAACTGACAACAGGCCTGTTTTTCTGAGCTCAAGAAAAGTCAGCTTTTTAGAGTTTTTTAGAATTTTGGGATAATGTTTGTTGTGTTCATTTTGACACATAACTGTGTTTGTGATTTTAACACAGTGAATATGTTAGGAAGGTTAACACAATGCCGTACTAACACATCATGTGCTGCCCTTTGTTCCACAAATTGTGTTTAAAAGCATCCTTTACAAAAATTTGTCTAGAGGCAATTGAGTCACCAATTAACTTGCATGTCTTTGGACTGTGGGAGGAAACCAGAATACTGACCCCGGACCTTCTGAGAGCCAACAACGCCAACCTCTGAGCCACCGGGACGCCTTTTACATTGTGGAAAATAACACTATTTTTTAAATCAACAATTTATTATTACGATGGATCCTACGTAAGGCAAACAGTGTGTTAGAATTCAGGTACTGTACTAAAAATGCACTAATACACACTGAAAATACTCCAGTACAAGTAAAAGTTTTTCAGTAAGGGAATAGGAAACACCAAGTGAGTATTATTATCAGACTATGGATTGGCTGCTGTTCATCTAAATCAAATAGCTGACACTGTGTGTGAAGCAGATCAGTCTACACGTCGATTTGAATGATGTGAAGAAATTCACACACCATGTTAATTTGACTACACAACATTAATTTAACAGGTGGAAAAAGCTGGTTCGGTGTCTGGAGAGAAGCTGGACTCGCTGGGGACTGTGTTGGAGAGATGTACACCAAATAAGGCGGAGGACATCTTGGGCAATTCAGATCATCCTTCTCTACATTCTAACCAACCAGACAAGCAGCTGCAGCGGACGACTCACCTCACTACGACGTTACAGAAGATCCTTCATCCCCGCTGCATCACACTGTACAACACCTTAGTCAATGGAAGATAGACCAGAGACTAACCTGAAGATAGACTGAATATTCTGTAAATAATTCACTAATTACTTGTTTTAATTCCATTTGTTTTTCATTTTTAATTCAATTATCTTGTGCAGAAGGACAAACAAATGCCCCATAGGGAGTAATAAAGTTCATATGAATCTGAATCTAACAATGTGTGAAACTGCTGAATCTGAAAACTCTGCAGTCGCCACACAGAGGCGCGGCAGGCGGAGGGCTGCTGTCAACAAACCACATGTCCTGTTCAAGGCCCTCCGTACCGGTTGGTGGCGGTAATTCACCAAATCATGTCCTTCCAACCGCCAATAATCCTAAAAAGAAGAAGTAGAGTCACTTCCGCTTAGCCGGCATATATTCCCTCTGACATACGTACTCATACATAGATTTCAACTGGGTGTACATATACATGTATTTACATAACGTGGATCTCTCGAAGATTTAAAACTGGTTATCCCTATTTGTTTTGTAAACTCTTGCGACCGCGTTATTGCCGTGTGGATATATAACTATTGGTTTGGGACTTTCGCATAATCAAATTTGCATATGAATAGTTAGCATAAGAAGAAATGGCAAAAGTGTAGCCGTGCTTTCCGGTCACATGACCACCGGGATTGTTTGCAGACGCGCGTCTTTCAGTGTTGGCGGGTTATCTGTAGACAGTAGCTGCTGTGAGCCTCCCAGACCAACACACAACTCTTCTACTGTCCAACAAAACCTTTCACTTCAGCATTATCAACAACATGTCTGACTGGGCCGGAAGCAGACGAGGAGAAGCCCATAGCAGGAGGGATAAAGATGGGTAAGTTTCATATGGTTTTTTTCCTGTGCTTTTACCTAACTAAAACACAGTTTCGTTTCTTTGTCCATTTGGTGAGGAGCACCGACGTTCCTCCAATAACGTTAGCTAGCTAGCTAATTGTATTCGTTCGTGTTTTTAACCTCATGCACTAGCTTGTATTCCTGTTTTAATAGAAATAAATAGTGTCGCCGTTAGTTTTCTCGCAGTAGAAAGTTACTGCTTCTTTTGGCTTAGTCCTTAGATACTATCAGGACATTTTGTTTTCTGGTGCGTTGCTAGCATGGGAAAACCCGGTTGCAGGCAAGAACTCACATCGATTGAACACAAGCAATAATGCATGGCTCACTTGTTTCCGTTTGTTATGTGTATAGTTGGGAGAATATTTAACCTAAACACAGAGGGACAGGACGTAGCCGGAACTGTTCAGTCAGAGAGAAGCGACGCAGGAGTTTTCCGCCAGTATTTAGCTAGCTGCTACACGGGATTTGACTGAATGGATAAGCTGGATTTGATGATGAACTCTCCCCTATCAGCCAAAACTGATAGCTTTAAAAGGCTTCAGTCTCCCGCGATTCAGAACAGAGGGGACAAAAAGCTTTATGGATGAACAAGCAGACAGCTTGAACAATCAGAAGTAGGAAGTAGATGGCGGGAGAAACCTGTGAACCAGGGACAAGGGACATCCAGTGTTGCACTGTTAAAAGTGAAAGACTTGTAGTAAAAAAGGCCTTAGTGGGAAATTAAATGCAACAGACCAGGGGTTCCTAATTTTTTTTCAATTCGAGAGTGAAAGGGCTAATTTGTTTTCTCCCCGGGACCCAAACATGCAATAAAAAATCATTATGAACCGATATAACATCTCTATTTTTTTTTTTAACTCTTTTCAAAACCAGTCCAATCCAGTGAAGACAAAAAGAACACACTTCTGTACTTTTTTTCTGTTAAAAAGTAGAAACACTCATTCTAAGTTTAATTGTACAATCACAGAAGTCTATCCAGACAAATGTAATTTAAAGTGTAAAGTATGTCCTCATTCTGCAGAATGGCTCTTTTCAAGGTGTTGTATTGTTAGAGTATTTTATGGTAGTGTTTATCACCTAACTAATACATATAAGGACATTTTAATGTTCATCAGTGTGGAGTCAGTTTTAGATCATTTGTATACTACTGTTTAGAGTAGTATAGTACTGCATTGAATCATATACACATATCTTTTTTTTAACTGTTACTTTCCACCACTGGAAGATTCCGTGACCCATTTTAGCTCCCAACCCTAAGTTTAGTAAAAGCAGGTCTAGACCTTTATTTTATTGGATATATGTCACACACATCTCTGGAGCTTCATTGTCTGAGCCATCTGTTGCCTCCATTGTTCTGGGCTGGAGAAACATTTCTGCTAAGGGCTCCTTTTTGTTTTCATGAAGCTGAATGTATTGCCTGTGTATTTGAACCCTGTTCTTTGTTCTGCCTCTCTGCTCCTTGTCCCTCTCTTCTCTGTGTAGGAGCTCCGGCCCGTCTCGGTGGTCCAACTGCAGGAAGAGAGGCATCGATGGAAACCTGCGGGTCAACGGACAGGGAGATGGCAGTGATCCTGAGAACAGCGGCCACTCTGACAGCAGCCATAGACACTCTGACAACAGACATTCCAGGTAACATTTCATTACACTTATTATAGAATTAATTGTACAGTTTATGTAAAAAATGACACTTCCACTTATTCCCCGTCTGGACGGAAATGAGAGTTTAAAATTTCCCACTGAATAGGATCATTGAAGGTTTTTGGGGTTTTTTTTTGGTACATTAGTGAATTCACTACAGTGTTTCCATAGTGGTCCACCACTGCAAACACATGTATTAACCCCAGGACTTAGGATCTGCGATGAACTGGCGACATATCCAGGGTGTACCCCGCCTTCGCCCAATGTCAGCTGGGATTGGCTTCAGCGACCCTCCAGAGGATTAAGCGGTTACAGAAAATGAATGAATGACTTAGGATCTAATTGCAGAAATGGGGGGAAAAAAATAAACACAACCTCTGTTGTATGGAGATAATTTGGATTTGAATTTTTCACCCTGAGCAGAGAGACGTTTTCTTCATTGGGTGAACTGTGTATAAATACACTATTGGTAGGTTTATACAATACTAGTGGCATATAATGAACAGATAAAGCCATTACATTGCTACTTGCCTTTATTTCTATGATAATTAATACTCAACTAAAATGTCATAATCGTGACGGCCATACATGGACAAAAAAGCACTAGTGTAAACCATGCACTTGTCGGATGTACTTTATGTGTGTGGACTAACATGGAGTCTTCTCATCAAAAAAGAGAAACTTCTAGAAGTTAAAAGAATTTCTCTTATCTTTCATTATAATGTGGGTAAGTGAAATTTCAATGAGATCTGGCTTGAAAACAGCACATTTAGGACTAGAAAGGATGTAGAAAGGAGGATTTTAAACTTTGTTGTGGGGCAGCAAAGGGTTTATCACACCAATCCCTTTTTTTCTTCAGCAACTCCCAACAAATTTTGGCATCTGTCTAAACTGTAGGGTGGAGATAAGAAGATAATCAGTAAATCGCAGACACTTTGACATACAGCCGTGGAAAAAAAATAAGAGACCACTGGTTTTACTATTAACAGGTAGGTAACATTTCTCCCAAATTCCAAATAAAAACATTGTCATAGAAAATAACAACTGCTCAAAGTAACAAAAATGAAATGTTTTCAGACCCTAAATAATTCATTTTGAAACAACACAATGATTTAATTTAGCAAGAGTTCAGAAATCAATATTTGGTCAAATAATCTGTATTTCCAATGGACACTTTGATGCCCTTTGCTGTTTGTGGTAAAACAGGTTACCATACTGTTTTAATGTTATAGTTATCGTTTTCTTCAACTATATAATTATTAGAACTCCTAAAATATGTTGCTTGTAAAAAGCTTGAGCCAGTCGAAGGCGTGGTACACATGATGACGCTGGTACCATCTCCACCTTGTTTTGAGCCACGTTGAGTGTCATGGGAAGCCACAAAAACAAAGCCAGCAGCAAACAATTCTTCCTATCCATCATACTTTTTTTTTTTTTTTTTTTTTGCCAGTATAGATATGAAAAACGGTCTTACATTACATTCATAAAGGTCTTGACTTTAACTTGATTGAAACCCTGTGTTAGTACATCACTTACTATGTGTACATGCCGTATTATTATAAAAAGATCATATTCCTAATAAGCTGTTTACATGCAGCCGATCATACCCCGATTTAAAAATAGGAATATTTCAACATTTTCCACTGGTTTCCCTCTTTGATTCCTTCAAACACTTTCTTCAGAAAGAGGTTGGTGTTGTGATATTTGCACATATCCAAAAAACTGTTGATATCCTAGTCTTTGTGATGTTAGAGTAGTTGTGTTTCTGCTTCTGACCAGAAATGCGGTCTTTAATTTAGAGGATCTGTCTGTACCCCAGATGACTGTAAACAGGAGGCTGTGTGTCACAACCTGTGGAAAAACCGGCAAATGAGACGCATATTCTGAATGCGTTGTATACATGTCCAAAGAAAAAACAACGCAATAATACCAGCATATCCCACATCTTAACTGGAAAAAGGCCTAATTCAGAGTATTTGAACAGAATATGCTGTTTACATGACCTGTATCAAATTAATTATTTGTTAATTAGTGCCTTGTTTATCTGTTATTGGATTACGTTTGCACTTTTAACTGTCATGAATCTACATACAATACTATATGAAAGCGTCTTTGGAAAAATGAGTCCATCGGTGTAACTGGCTTTTTTTTAATCACACGCCACAAGCCTTGATTGAGAAGGTTTGCGACCAGAATTGGTAAACACGTAGGCATGTCCATACTTGTATCTCCTGCCGTGTGCTTCTGCTTCCACCTACCTCTGTCTCTGGTGTTTTCCTGTGTAGTTTCACGACTCCAGAGAGTGCAGGCCCAGTGTCTCGCTGCAGCAGACGGACGGACTGGGGCAGCCAGGTGGAGGACGACGAGATGAGGAGGGGTGTACACCGAGACATGCAACGGTAACCACGCTCTACCACGCTACTCTTACACTGTCTATTATCTGTTATGTAGCATTTATTCAGTGTGAGCCTTTACTGACTGTGTGCACTGTGTCCAGTTACAGGAGGAGGATACTGGGTTCAGAGGTCACCCAGAGAGAGAGAAAGACCTCCTCTGGCTCTTCAGAAAGGTACGGTATCATCCTGACGCTCATTTTAGTGTCCTCTTTTTTTGAGTAAACATTGCTTTGTAAAAACAGACTGAGATCCTGTAGATTACATTTATCAACATGCCAATGCATAATTTACTTTTAAGAAAAAAAAGACCCTTTTGCAAAGTCCCTCCCAAGAATGGCTACTGTCCAATCCTTCGTTAGCAACCGTAACTCGACATGGGACACCTGTCAAGCTTCCAGAAAGAGTGAAACGGCTGAAATAAGGAGTGTTACTTATTGGCACAGATGTTGGATATGAATTAACCAGTGACATAGAGCTCACTCACAACTGAATTCATCAATGTTTATTATGTTTATTTATTTGTGAAAAATTTGGAGGTTCCTTACTGACACAGACTAAAATAATGTGTGTGTTTTAATTTGAGGATGTCTGAGAACTTTACGACATAATGACTAAATGATCAGATACTGTATTCAAAAGAAAATACGATCAAATTTCTTTAATAACAGATTCTGAAATGTCAGAAATAGACAGATGTAAATTTGAAAGCTACATTCACTATGTAATTTGAACTACAAAACTCCACGTTTGCATCAAGCTAAGATGCTAACTAATTTGAGATAGCTTAGCACACAGTTATTAGCCAACAAAGACAGTTGAATATTAATTATATTCACATAGTTAATTATATTACTACCATGAAGCACCGGAGCCCCAAAAAAGGCATTGGGACCAGCCCTAGGGTTAATGAATCACACCAACCTATGTTCAAGTCTGACCCGGAACATTTATTACATTTCATTCCTCCATCTGTCTTCAGTTTCCTGTCAGGTCTATATTGTCCCATTCAAAATAAAAGTGTAAAATGCTTAAAATTCTATGTGTATTTTTTTTTTTTTTATTGTTTTTACCCCGTGTATATTATTAGACTGTGTGAGATGTCCACATTCATCCATTCATGTGTTTGTGCTGCAGCTGTGACTCCAGAGAGGGAGAAAACATCGAGACAGACGAGGCTGTGTTGCTAC
This sequence comes from Coranthus polyacanthus, assembly GCA_037367275.1. Lineage (NCBI taxonomy): Eukaryota > Metazoa > Chordata > Actinopteri > Kurtiformes > Apogonidae > Coranthus > Coranthus polyacanthus. The sequence goes on from JAPQRN010000002.1 coordinate 1,658,957, forward strand.
GGCGCCAGAAACAGATCAACTATGGCAAAAACACACTGGCCTATGACAGATACATCAAAGAAGTTCCCAAGTAAGTCTAGACCCACACCGAACCTCAGTCAGTGTAGGTTTAAAACCATTAGTTGCACAAAGTGTACATAACTAACTGTGTCGATACATCTATTCTTTCTCTCCTCCTTGGTGATTCCAGACACATGCGTCAGCCGGGCATTCACCCAAAGACCCCCAATAAGTTCAGGAAGTACAGCCGCCGCTCCTGGGACCAGCAAATTAAACTGTGGAAAGTCAAACTGCACGCCTGGGACCCACCAGCAGAGGAGGGCCAGGACAAGGTTCTCGATACCATGTAAGAACAGAATTTCATCATGTCAGTGATGGCATCTGCTGTGCAATTCTTGGTATTGAATATTTATGAAGGGATTCAATTAAAGATCACGAGGAAACAATGTATCCCAACACGTTTCAGTATTTGTATTTTTTTTTTTTTGTTTTTATTCTAAAATGATGTTCATTACAGTCATTACAGTGTCAAGTCATCTCATAAGACTCCTTCTGTTAATAGGTTAATACTGTGACTGAGTGCAGCTGTAACATCACTACCTGCATCGATGTTGATGTTTTTGTTTTTTGTCTCTGTCCAGTAATGACATGGCTCTTGATGATGTGATGGACATTGAGCTTGACTTCCCAACCCTGTCAGAGTCTCCCACTACACCAAGTCTTTCACTGCAGGTGAGCTGACGCCACAATAAAATACACCACTGCATATGTGGCAAAGAAATATCAGCCAAACATGAACAATATGAAAGGTGCACTTTTAAGAATTTGGGCACAAAGTTTGCGAGGAGGGCTGTGCAATTAATCGAATCGTAATCACAATGAGGTATCACAGTCAGCTGTACTTCCTACACTACGTTCCCCCTTGATAATGGCATCAATTTCATTTCATCATACATCTAATTTCTAAGAAAAGTGAAGAGTTCATGCAGTTTTCTGAGAGATTTTCTGTTGTCTGTGATATTCAGATATAGTCTTGACATTGAAACTACAGTAAAAGTTGTCAGGTATGTCAAATATTGGCCGTTTGATGTCAATCAACAGGGCTTTGTGCTGTCTGTTTTTTCAGTGAGCTATTTACCATCACATGTGGAAAAATGGACATCTCTCATATTTTCTAGATGAAACGCTGCAGCGTCACACACCTCACACACAACCCATGTGACGGCTCTAACCTGTTAACATGGCCACTCAAATGAAAATCAGTCTTCAAGGCATGAACATTTGGCCCAGACTTGAGTTTGTCATTCAGTTTGATGATCTACAGCTGCAGCACGTCAGCTGAGTTTGATACTGAATGAGCAGTGTTTTTTGTTGTTTTGTTTTTATCCATTAATATTTAAAGCAAGTAGAGACACAGATCTACTAGGTACAGATCCAATTGAATCTAGTTGCGTTTGCTGAGAACAGTGAAAGAAAAGACTTGTTTATTAAACGTGTGCATTGTTTTTGTCTATGTTCAGGATGAAGACTGCGCGGGTACTCCTTCTAAAGTACAGAGGACAGAAACCACAGACTTGGCCTAGCTTCATCACTGTCGTCCTCCCCCACCCCCAGTCAGTTTGACCTGTCTGCATACAGTGTTACCCAGAATGCCTCTGTTCAGACTTCAAAGTGCTCTTTCTGTCGCAGCTACTTTTAGCTCAACACTGTAACCCATTTACCTTTCTACTTCTGCTTTTTAAGCGCAACATTTGGATGTTTTACACATGACTAGTCTGCTCAGGGAGTCTTCTTTTATGGTAGGATTTTACAGTTGCATGGTTCATTAGACTGAGATCAGTTTGGATGGTTTTTGTGTTCAGTAAAATTGTTAAAGCACTGATCTGTGGTCTGGCAAAACAAATGCACATTTGAAATCCATTAAGAGCAAATTCTGCTTACAATTAGTACATCAAATGAACAAATACATCAAACTAGACTCAACAGGTTCTGCAGAGTTTAAAGAGAAGAGTGCTTTTCTTAATGTACATGTTGAAGATTTTTCTGTCCAATTCTGTACAGTTTTCAGCACTGAGGTGTATTGCCTCACTTATATTGGGCTGTGATTTGTTTTTACATTTGTTGTTTTTTAAAACAAATGTTATTGTGTTAGTTATTCCTTAATGGTGAAAATTTTTGAAATAAAAAAATTAAATGTTTTACTATCTCTTGTGTCCAAGCCTTTAAACCTTGTGCGACTGATGATGTGATATACTGGAACCAGAGCTGCATTTACTCAGACAGGAACTTTGTACTGGAATTATTTAATGTACCTGTAGGTTTATGGCCCTGTCCACACTGATGTGTTTTTGTTTTTAAAAGGCATAACTGTTTGGAAACGCTGGAGCTATGGTATGCATTTTTATTTAAAAACGTATTATTGTGTACATGGCCATAGAAATGCTGCTGACCCGTTTGGAATATCGACTTTTGTTGTAATGTGGACAGACAAAAATGTAGACTTTTAAAAACGATGACACATTGACTGCCTGATTGGTCCTATCAGACAGTACGAGTCCTTACCCAAAACAAGACATTGCCCTTGACTCCCAGCTGTCAGTTCAACACAGATACTGAACTACAGACGGTTCTGTCCTTTTAATCTCTATGAGCAGCTATTGTGCAGTTTAAATTCAGCTTTTCACCATACTGCTGACATTCACAGCAAATAAGCTGTTATTTGAGCAAGTTGTCATCATTCCCATGTCCAGTGGTGTCATCGGCTCCCCTCGTCATCTGATGTATTCAGGTGTGTTCGAACGTTCGGAGATTATTTCTCAAACTTTGCTTCAAAACGCTAGTGTGGACAGAGAATGTTTTAATTTTAAAATGTAGTTTTAATGTAGATGTAGCTTCCGTAGGTTTATCTGGGAAGCTTCGTAAAATCAGCTACCAGAGGAATAAAGGTCCATGTAACTTTGATACCTATTAATGTTGACCATATGAACCTAATCTTATTTCCCATGATTGAAAGGTGTTTAAATATTCAGGATTTATTTCATAAAGTGTGGCCATATTTGAGTCTAAACTATCAACTGTATATAAGAAGTGGATGGAGCTACTGTGACGTCACCCACTGGTTTTTGTAGTGCTTCGAAGCGAGGAGTTTGCAGCATCTTGGCTTTTTGGAGCCAGAAGTGACCATATTTGGCCAATAGGGCCAATTAGACTTTAACATACTCCTGTCTTTCCTCCATTCTGGAGCTGAGGTCCTTGCCTCTTGGTTTGGACCTATTTATACCTCCCTACAAGTCTAGTTCTTTGTTTTTGTCTATCCCAGGTAATATAAGACTTTTATTATGGGATAAGCTGGAACCTGTGGGGATTGTGAACCATCACAAAGTACATTTATACCCATCTTCATGACACATAACTCACAGCACTGGCGGAAGAAATATTCAGATCCTTTCCTCAAGTACAGCACACTGTCAAAATACAAATACAAATTTAACAAAGCATGTACAAATTATCATTATCAAATGTACTTAAATATGAAAAGTAAAAGTCCTTGTGCAGTAATATGGTCTCGTATCGCTCTAAAAGTTGACTTTTCCTGAGCTCTGAAAAACAGCCCTGACAGTTTGTTTAGCTTAGGAAGGAGAATAATTTAAACTCAACCCATAAAGACAGCTTCCTCCTTAAATTTATTCAAATTCAAATGAACATATTCGGACATGAATAGTTTGAACTGGAAGGATATGAAACACTACTCTGAAAAGGAACTAAAGCTTTCAGACAAATGTGGAGCAAAAAGCACAAGATTTACGTCTGAGATGTAGTGAAGCAGAAGTACACAGTAGCATAAAATGGAAATACTCAAGCAAAGTACAAGTACATGAAGTGTGTACTTAAATACTTGTAAGTACACTGTGTAACTTGTAACAGTACTGCAATGTAAAAGTACGGTATTCCACAGCTGATGCTGAAGAGCCATGACTTAAACCCTCCGATACAGTAGGTGGCGGTGTGCACCTTTACGTTTAGTTTGCGTGTCGTTAATAATGTAAACACAGGGAAGAAGAAGAACAACGAAGGAAGAAAGGAAAGAAAGAAAGTTATGGGTTAAGTAAACAGTGTAATATTCAATGGTGAACGTCAGTGGTAAACCATGGAGAGCCCGGAACTGAGTTTCACCTTGGCCTACGTAGTGTTCGCTCTCTGCTTCGTGTTTACGCCAAACGAGTTCCGTTCTGCCGGTTTAACGGTCCAGAACCTGTTCTCGTCGTGGCTGGGCAGCGAGGATGTGGGCTTCGTCCAGTACCACGTCAGGAGGACCAGCATTACCGTCCTGGTCCACTCCGCTCTGCCGCTGGGTAAACTGACACGTCTAAGCATAGAACTAGCTAGTATGCTAACTAGTGGCTAAAGATAGTTATTGTTGTTGTTGTTTTAAAAGGCATTTGTTCAGTGACACACCTTGTGTTTTAGTGGGTCAACAGAGCTGCAGTCATATAATCCCTGTATGTTCATAGAGAGCTTGTGTGATTTGATATGACACACCTACATTTGGGTGAAGTCGCCTACTTTTTTATCATGCAGTCTCCAGTTTCTGCATTTGTTTACTCACTATGAATGAATACTGTCCAAACCTTTTCCTCAATGTTCTGAAGTACAATTCAATTTTATTTATATGGGCCAATATCACAAATCAAGATTTGCCTCAAAGGGCTTTACAGTCCGTACAAGGAACAACATCTTCTGTCCTTAGACCCTTGGTTCGAGTGAGAAAAAACTTCGCAAAAACCCAGAGAAAACAACAAAACCTCAGTCCTCAAAGAGCGCACTGTCGTGTTTTGGTCCCTATTGTGGCACATGGTGGATGTGATATCATGTGCACTCTGTTCATATTGTTCCTGTTGTGTTTCTAGGTTACTACTTGGGGATGTGTATCGCTGCTCCAGAAAAGAACATGGAATACGTCCATGAGGTGAGTCTCTCTGTCTCTCTGTCTGGTCTGTCTGTATCCCCACGTCTGTCCCTCTGTCTGTCTGTATCCCTACGTCTGTCCCTCTGTCTGTCTGTATCCCTACGTCTGTCCCTCTGTCTGTCTGTATCCCCACGTCTGTCCCTCTGTCTGTCTGTATCCCTACGTCTGTCCCTCTGTCTGTCTGTATCCCTACGTCTGTCCCTCTGTCTGTCTGTATCCCCACGTCT